>PPOM03000346.1:12228-33463 GCA_003708925.3 Kazachstania martiniae
TAAATATTGAACAAGTTAACCCATATGCTCCTGAATTAAAATACGAAGAACAAGTTACTAACCATCCTGTCGCAATTGTCGGTGCCAGAGAATATATTTTCTCTGAAAATTCTGGTGTCTTAGGTGATGTTGCAGCTGGTAAGGAACAAACTTTTGGTACTCTGTTTGCCAGAACATTGTCTCAAATTGGTGGTAAGTTACATTATGGTCATCCGGATTTCATTAATGCTACATTTATGACTACAAGAGGTGGTGTTTCTAAAGCTCAGAAGGGTTTACATTTAAACGAAGATATTTATGCTGGTATGAATGCTATGTTACGTGGTGGTAGAATTAAGCACACTGAATATTATCAATGTGGTAAAGGTAGAGATTTAGGTTTTGGTACTATTTTGAATTTCACTACTAAGATTGGTGCTGGTATGGGTGAACAGATGTTGTCCAGAGAATACTATTACTTAGGTACTCAATTACCAATTGACCGTTTCTTAACTTTCTACTATGCGCATCCAGGTTTCCATTTGAATAATTTATTCATTCAATTATCCTTACAAATGTTTATGTTAACATTAGTTAATTTACATGCCTTAGCACACGAATCTATTATGTGTATCTATGATAGAAATAAGCCAATCACCGATGTTTTATATCCAATCGGTTGTTACAACTTAGCTCCTGCTATTGATTGGGTTAGACGTTATACTTTATCCATTTTCATTGTTTTCTTCATTGCTTTTATTCCTATTGTTATTCAAGAATTGATTGAACGTGGTATTTGGAAAGCAACTCAAAGATTTTTCCGTCATATTTTATCTTTATCCCCAATGTTTGAAGTTTTCGCAGGTCAAATCTATTCAGCTGCTCTATTAAGTGATTTAACTGTGGGTGGTGCTCGTTATATTTCTACTGGTAGAGGTTTCGCCACTTCTCGTATTCCATTCTCAATCTTATACTCAAGATTTGCTGGCTCTGCTATTTACATGGGTTCTAGATCCATGTTAATGTTGTTATTCGGTACAGTTTCCCACTGGCAAGCTGCCTTATTATGGTTCTGGGCATCATTATCTGCTCTTATGTTTTCTCCATTTATCTTTAACCCACATCAATTCTCTTGGGAAGATTTCTTCTTAGATTACAGAGATTTCATTAGATGGTTATCAAGAGGTAACAACAAATATCACAGAAATTCATGGATTGGTTATGTTAGAATGTCTAGATCACGTATTACTGGTTTCAAGCGTAAGTTAGTAGGTGATGAATCTGAAAAGGCTGCCGGTGATGCTTCGAGGGCTCATAGAACTAATGTTATTATGGCAGAAATTGTTCCATGTGCTGTCTATGCTGCTGGTTGTTTTATTGCTTTTACTTTTATTAATGCCCAAACCGGTGTTAAAACCACTGATGATGATAGAGTTAACTCTGTTTTACGTGTTATTATCTGTACATTGGCACCAATTGCAGTCAATCTAGGTGTCTTATTCTTCTGTATGGGTATGTCGTGTTGTTCTGGTCCTTTATTCGGTTTATGTTGTAAGAAGACTGGTTCTGTCATGGCTGGTATTGCTCATGGTGTTGCTGTCATTGTTCACATTGCCTTCTTTATTGTCATGTGGGTCTTAGAAGGTTTTAACTTCTCAAGAATGTTATTGGGTGTTATTACATGCATCCAATGCCAAAGACTTGTCTTCCAATGTATGACTATTTTCTTGTTAACTCGTGAATTCAAGAATGATCATGCCAACACTGCTTTCTGGACTGGTAAATGGTACGGTAAGGGTTTAGGTTACGCAGCTTGGACTCAACCAACCAGAGAACTTACCGCTAAGGTCATTGAATTGTCAGAATTTGCTGCTGATTTCGTTTTAGGTCATATCATTTTAATTTGTCATTTACCATTTATTTTGATTCCAAGCATTGATAAGTTCCATTCTGTCATGTTATTCTGGTTAAAACCATCTAGACAAATCCGTCCTCCAATTTACTCATTAAAACAAACCCGTTTACGTAAGCGTATGGTTAAAAAGTATGCTACATTATACTTTACCATTCTAGTCATTTTTGCTGCCTGTATTATTGGTCCAGCTGTTGCCTCCTCCCATGTCAAGGAAATTGGCTCCAGCTTAACTGGTGTTGCTCACAACTTATTCCAACCAAGACACAAGAATAACAACGATACTGGTTTCTCTATTACCACTTATGCTAGTCATTACTACATCCACACTCCATCTACTAAGTCGTGGTCTACCATCGCATAGAGGGAAGTGATTAATATTCACTTATCTGTTTTAATTTTGTATTTCTATGAACATTTATTTTATTAGTTTGATTCTCAAAATGGTTCACTCTCAAGATAAAAAAAACAGGGTGTCGATTGCCATTAGAAGAACAAATTCAAGACTATTTTTTTATCATTTTGTTAATATATAGGGTCTATGTATTTTAGTTTAAGGTTTTTCCATTATCTGTTTTATTTTTTTTTTGTTTACCCATTATTACTTCGCTCAGTATTAGCTGTTTTATTATGATTTGAAAACGTCACAATTAAATTTGTGTGTCAAAAAGAATAGTGACTGAATATTTAAGCAAGGTAAATATGGTTACAAAAGAATTAATAGTAATTCTAGTATAAGGAATTAATTATTATGAAGTTAAAGTTATACTCACGAATGACTCTTTTTAGCACACTACTTTTCTTATCTCAAGTCTTACCCACTGGAGCTCAATTACTTCAAAAAGTTTCGACGACATTTCCACAAATAGATATACATGGAAACAAATTCTTTAACTAAAATACATATGACCAATTTTTTATGAAAGGTATTGCTTACCAACCGAAGTATTCGGAGGATGAGTATTTTTCTAATAACAATGTAATTGATACAACGTACATCGACCCACTAGCCGAACCTTCGATCTGTTTAAGAGACATTCCATATCTCAAAAAGTTACATGTCAACACCATAAGGGTTTATTCCATTGATCCTACCAAATCGCATGATGTGTGTATGGAAGCGTTGATCAATGAAGGTATTTATGTTCTAATCGATCTAGCCGAACCAGATACTTCCATTAAACGAGATGAACCGACATGGGATATTTTACTGTGGGATCGATACAAAAGTGTTGTTGACTCAATGCATGCATATCCTAATGTCTTGGGTTTTTTTGCTGGAAATGAAGTTACTAACGACATAACAAATACAGAAGCATCACCTTTTGTAAAAAGTGCCATAAGAGATTTAAAGCAATACATGAAGATAAACGGTTACAGAGAAATACCAGTTGGATATTCTAGTAATGATGATTCTGAGACAAGAGATAATCTCGCTAAATATTTTGTATGTGGTGAGGTGATTGCAGACTTCTACGGAATAAACATGTATGAATGGTGCGGCTATTCATCATTTGGAACAAGTGGTTATAAGGAACGTACAGAAGAATTTGAGAATTACCCAATACCTGTCTTCTTTTCTGAGTTTGGTTGCAATCTAGTTAGACCAAGACCATTTACAGAAGTGGAAGCATTGTTTGGCCCAAAAATGTCTAAGGTTTGGTCTGGTGGTTTGGTTTATATGTACTTTGAAGAAGACAATGGCTATGGTGTGGTTAAGATTGACCCTAAAACTGGAAATGTTACTGAATTAGATGATTTTGAGAATTTACGTAAAGAGTTCAGTAAGGCTGATCCAGAAGGTATATCAAGAGATGAGTATTTTACTAATGGTAGGATTCCAAGTGCCAAAAATATTAAATGCCCCTCCTTATCAAGATATTGGAAAGCAGCGGCAGCCATACCACCGACACCAAACAAAGTAACGTGTGACTGTCTGGACCAAATATTGCCATGTATGGTGTCTCAATTTCAAGATACTGACAAATTCTCTGAATATTTCAATTTCTTATGTAGTCAAGTTGATTGTTCAGATATCAGCGTCAATGGTGAAACAGGTGAGTACGGAGAATATTCATTCTGCACTATTGAACAAAAACTGGCATTACAAGTTTCTAAGGTTTATTTAAAAAGCAATAGCAAAAATGTGATGTGCCCATTGAATGATAATGCTGTTTATTTTAATAGTAAATACAAATCGAACTCAATTAGTAATAGCATGTGCTCAAGTATCTTTGATTCCGTTAAGCAATCGTTAACTGTTAAAAAAGCGAAGGAATTATCAAAACCAAACAGTTCATCCAGCAGGAATGAAAAGTTGGCCACAAAATCAATAGAGTTCAACAAAAAGAATAATGTTGCCGCAATCACCCAACCAAAGGATTCGGGCATTTTTGTTTTCTTTGTGTTCATATTTTTAGCAAGCTTTCTTTTATAAGTAGCAGATACAAAATAATATACATATAACAGAAAGGGTGTATGGTACCATACACAGTTGTTATATATAACATGAGTAAAACTAAATTATATAATATATTTGAAAAGAGACAAAATTAGTCAATTATTGATATATAATATACACTGCAATCTTAATAAGCAAACGTTTCAAGTTCTAAAAAACGCTTAAAACAAGCTAGGAGATAATAATCAAAAAGTAGTAAAAGCACTAGCAAATGCAATATTTTAACACTTCTTCTATTAAACATCATTATTAAATTGTGATCGAAACAGTAGGAACAGTATTGGCCATATATTCCGCTTTTTTAAACAAGGATATAGTGTTAATACAATTGAAATTATAACTAATATACTACACCCATAAAATTGTTATACAGTTGTTTACAATCAGATAAAAAATGTTTCATCTTTTATAACTGTTTTACATAGTATTCATTCATGTACCAACTTTGCAAATACTACATTTAATATGTTCTTATACAGACAGATCACAAATCATATAATCAAGTATAACAATAAAGTATCTAGAAATGTAAAAATTATATTACAAATCAGTAAAAATATGTTTCATAATAACTAGAACGAAAAAAAAAAAGAATATTCTTCTCACTATCTCTCTATTTATATCATTAGTCATATTTTTCTTTTAGTATTGTTCGAGAAGGTGTACTCACAACTTCAACCTTCATACTAGTTGCTAAGGTGAGAGCCAGCGCAAGATTGGTTTTATTTCTTTCTTAATCATGACTATGGTACGGACTGACACTGAATTTGTGTCGCTCACATTCTTGTATTTACAGTTTAAAATATCTAAATTATTAATGTAAGGAACAATCAGTCAATGTTTTTCAGAGAATAAATTGTGATCTCCCTATTCGTAATGAAAAATATCTGTGAAAGCTGAGAAAAGTAAATAACATACAATACTGGCACTTTTCTCTCTAAAACATAATCATAAAAGAAAGCAATATTGAAAATAGTCACATTGTTATTAGTATATAGATATGACAAATATCATCACATAAAAACACATGATTATTATGATAACCAATAACTATAATGGTTTATTATATATCTATTTATACGTTTTTAAGCTGTTAATCATCGAAAATTCGTGGCGATGCTGCAATTAATATGACAGAGTAAGGAAAAACCACAGTGTAATTTTATGTCATTTTGTCTGTCATTTCATGTCTCTTACAACACGAGCTCCAGTTTTTATCAACTAGCATTCGTATTTCGTTATGTTCTACAATAATATAATAAATACTAACTCCCTATCACTATTCTAACAATAATTAGTTATTTCAAATTCAGAACCATTTCCACACCAAACATATACAATTACGAATTTAAAAATAAAAATACTAGTTTTATTGCGAATCGATTTTTGTGTCTGAAAGTGAATATTTATTAGTAATTAGGAAGTTTTGCCCTTTTAGTGCAATGGTTAGCATGCGTTCTTCCGGTGGATGTGATCCGGGTTCGAATCCCGGAAGGGGCTTCTATTTCCTTTATACTTTTATTTTCTTGTGATATTGTAATAGCTAGGGAGATATTTCTTTTTAGACTTATAACAGTGCAAGGTTATTTTTGCACGAATACAGACAAAAAATGTGGTATTACTTGTAAACCAAAGAATTTTAGAATTATATTTTGACTGCACCACCCATACCTTACCTGAGGTAAGGATGTTAACTTTTTTCTAAAAAATTATTTGAAATTATTGAAAGAAAAAATTCAAGAACTGAAAAAAAGGCCGCAAATTTGTAGCAAAAATTTGACAAATTTCCTGTTGCGGTTACCCTAAACCGCTGCGTAGTGATCAATCTCAGTGGAGTGTTCCAATGAATGAGAATAGTTACTAGTGAATTAACAAGGTAATGAGTTATTAGTTAGAGGCCATATTTATTAATATCGTATTAAAATTTGTTATTTATGCTTCTCATCTGATTCCTAAAAAATCGATATAATATACAATGGCTAAGCAATCTTTAGGTATGTGGTTAAAGTGAATTTATACAAGTTTTTATGAATATGTCAAAGAGTTCTGATAAAATATGAATATGTTAGAGTTGAAATGTGGTTGAAGAAAAGTTTTTGCAGTGGATTAAAAGCAGAAGCATTATAATACGCTATAGTTGAGTGAATTTGTAGTTGACAAAGATATATTACAATGAATAAGAATTTTTATCCATGTTTTTTAGGACCAATCGATATTGAAAAAAGAATGTTGGCATAAGAACATATTTTTTAATGGAATAAATATACTAACAATTAGATATGATTTCTTTTCTGAATCTTATTCGAATTAGACGTTTCCTCCGACAGAAGAAAGGCCAGAAAGGCTTACTTTACTGCTCCATCCTCTGAACGTCGTGTTTTGTTATCTGCTCCTTTATCTAAGGAATTAAGAGCTCAATACGGTATCAAGGCTTTACCAATCAGAAGAGATGACGAAGTCTTAGTTGCTCGTGGTGCTAAGAAGGGTCAAGAAGGTAAGGTTTCTTCCGTTTACAGATTAAAGTTTGCTATTCAAGTTGACAAGATCTCCAAGGAAAAGTCCAACGGTGCTTCCGTCCCAATTAACATTCACCCATCTAAGGTTGTTATTACTAAGTTACACTTAGATAAGGACAGAAAGGCTTTGATCCAAAGAAAGGGTGGTAAGTTAGAATAAATTATTAATTGACTTTAGATTTCTCATTTAAATTAAATCAATTTTTATTCATCCGTTTACAATCATATAATATCTCTTTTAAATATAGTTTATATTTATAATAGAAAACACCATTATAATTAAAATGTTTGCTTGCAGTTTATTATGTAAGTTCTAATTGGTATTGTAATTTCGCCAAGTCCGAATAATTTCTGTGTGTGCAAATCATTTCAAAAAACCTTCCCCTTCAAAAAGTATAAAGTAAAAAGTTGTTCTTTCATGAAAATATATTGAAATAAAGCTATTATATTTATTTATAACAGCTGGTTAGATACATATATATATATATTACAGTATTTAATACTGAATAAACCAAAAAAAAAAAAAGAAGATATTATCATTATATTTGGAGAATGACAAGTCAAGGCAGTAATTTATCAGATGAGCTTGATACTATTTCGATAGGCAGCAACACAGGAAATCATATGGCTAGGACAGTAAAGAGATGGAACGATGTACCAGTAGGAAGTCATCCAAAATCTTCTGGTGAATGTAAGTTAGACGCTGTACATGACCGAGTAGATGAATATGTTTCACCGGGCCAATTATATTCGACCGAGTCTGGAAGAATGTTTCATGCTGGGAAGATTCTAATAGCCTTAGTAGGTTTACCAGCTACATCTAAAACATTGCTATCAGTTGCAATGACAAGGTATACTAGGTGGTTGGGGGTAAAGACAAAATCATTTCATATTTCTGAATACAAGAAAGAAAAGGGGAATCAGAAATCGGATCACCCATCCACAAGTTTTGCAAATATTGATGGGTATAAATTTGCAGAAGAACTGATTGAAGCTGCAATTAATGATATGCTTACATTTTTCAAGGAATCTACCGGTCAGATAGCAATATATGACGCTCTGAATATTAGACGAAAGGAGAGGCAACAACTGGAATCCACTTTCAGCAAAATTGGTGTTAAAATACTTTTTATTGAATCGATTATGACTGACTTAGAATTAATTCACAGGAACATTGAATCAGCTATCCAATCTGTGGATTATAATGGGTGGGATAGACAGCAGGCTATTAAGGAATACACAGAAAGCTTGAGTGCTAATCAATCTTTGTATGAAAAAATCAGTCCAGAAGAAAACGTCAGCTACCTACAATATATCAATTTCGGAAAACGGTTAGTGGTTAACAATAACACATATGGTTACCTAATCAATAAGATTGTATTTTTTTTAATGAATTTAAGAGAAAAGAAAGGATGTGTATATTTTGCTCGTTGTGGAACTAGTAACTCAGATAAGTACATGGATGATGAAGTTTTAAATGAAGAGGGATATAAGTATTCTAAAGCTTTGACAGATGTCGTAATGAACCGTATTGAGGAAAAAAATAAGGGTAAAGAAGGCCACCATTCGATATTGGTTTGGACTGCCCCAAGGAAAAGAACTTATGATTCAGGTATGTATTTCTTAGCTGAAGGTATTCCAGTTCGACAAAGATCCCAGTTGAAGCAACTAAATCCAGGTGTTGTTGCGGATCTAAGTAAGGAAGAACTGCAAAAGAGATTTCCTGTCGAATATAAAGAAAGTTTAAAAGATCCATATCATTTTAGATATCCTAGAGCAGAGTCCTATCACGATTTGGCCGTTAGAATGGAACCTTTACTCTTAGAGTTGGAACGAATGAGCGACGATATCTTGATTATTGCACATGAATCCACACTTCGAGTGCTTTTTGGTTATTTCATGGCATGTACAACTGTAGAGGTACCCGAACTGGAGTTCCCAAGAGACTACTTGGTGGAAATCACATTTAACCCATTTTGTAATACGGTTGAAAGAATTCCAATTAAGTATTAGGAATTAATGTAAATACTTTCTAAATATATATAAATAAAATGATGGCTTATTAACACAAGAACTACAAGAAATTGGTTAAAGAGTATAAGTTAACAAGAAGGTTGAAACAAAACTCAGACACTCTACAAGATATACATACTAGAATATTGTTTTGCTAGACATCGATTGCACATGAAGCAAATAGAATCGTTTTCTAGTGGCCAAGAGATTCTGGAAAAATAGTAGTCGAAACACTTGAGAATTCGGCTATGACTTAGACAAATAACAGTCTCGGCATATGTCAAAGTAACCAGTCATAAAAAATGACATAGGATTCACAGCGACTGCAATATTTGACAAAAATTCCGGTTTAGGGAAATAATTAAATAGCACAGTTGAGAATAATAATAGCAATAATTATAATAAAAAAAAAAAAAGAAAAAAAAAAGAAGAGAGAATGAACTAATGTGAGAAAAACAACAGCCAGATCTCAAAAAAAGAGAAAAAAAAAAAAAAAAAAAAAAAATATCAAAAAAAAAACGATCAGAAAGTAAAAATAAAAGAGAAAAGTGAGGGAGAAGATCAAAAATTAGAAAATATTGATTAATAAACAAAATTAAAAATGAGACAATGAGAAAAGGAAAAAAAAATAAAAGAGAGAAGATCAAAAAAAATATTGAAAACGAATAATGATAATAAAATGTTCATTATCTGACAACAGATAAAGAATAAGAGTGAGAGAGTAAAAGAAAATGCAGTTAGAGTTTGAAATCTATGAAGTCCGTGGGTTGACTTCGATAGAGTGACGTCATTAAGCTATCAATAAGATTATAATGCTAGTTGGTGCTTCTGTTGTTCCCTAGCCCATCTAGCTGTATCCTTAGTTGACTGAGAGAAACCTGGATTACTTCTAGTTCTCTTTATGAAATCAGTGATAGATTCTTGGTTATAGAATTGTTTAATCGAGCCGTCTGGAATCATAGCTGCAATATCACCAATAATGCCAACGGCAGATCTAGAAGTCGCATCTTCACTATACAATTGTGGATCTTCAGCAACTTGATTGATAAATTGGAAAATAGTACCGACATATGGGAAAATTGCTTGAGGTGTATCATGTAAACCAGCGATTATACCAACATATGCATCTAAAACAGCTTCTAAGATTCTAATGTTGTAGTCAATAGCCTCCAAAGTACCATTTTCCGGCTTAGAGTTTTGTGCAGCGACACACAATGCCATAACTTCATCCAAATATGGAGCAAAATCAGAACCGATGTTCGATGCAATATCACCAAAAACACTTAAAACAGCTGGCTTTAATTCCTTCCTAGCGTTTGGACTGGAAATCATTTGACCTAAAACACTCATGAAAGCATTTGCATACTTCTTAAAGTCGCTTTCCAATGAGTTAGCAATATCAGCAACGAAACCAACAGCTGTGACGGAAACAGGAGAGTCGACTTGATTCAAAGCTCTAACTAAGTAAGGAGAAAAGGCTTCCAAGTACTTTTCGAAACGAGTACCTAGTGAGAAAGACAAGGCAGAAATAGCATAAAAAACATCATCCTCAATGAAAGAAGAATCTTTTTTATCTAACAGCTTCATGAATAATTCCATCAACATATCAGCGACTGATTCAACACTATTTGGACTCTTTCTTATAACAGTAGCTAAGACAGTTAATACATTTGATTGTAGTTCTTGTAAACTTTGAGCAGCCTCCATAGTAAGTTGTGTTTCATCAACATTCATAGTTTGGCCTAGTTTATCCATAATAAAGGTCGAAACAGATGCAGAAGTTTCGGCGACAGCATCAGTAGAATATTCAACAAGGGTAGTCAAAGCTGAAAAAGCAGATGCTCTAGCATTGAACTCGTTATCACTTCTATCTGCTGCTTTAATTAGACCATCCACCAAGGCTGGGTAAAAGTTGTAAATTGGAGATGGTTGTTCCTCAGCTAACTGTTCGACTAAGTTGATAATTGTCCAAGAGCAGTTAGTTGCTATCTTTGGATGATCATTCAAACCGATCAAACATGCTGAAATAACACCAGGTAAATGTTCCTGCGGATCAATGGCGTCAGCGACAAAATCAGCTATTCTACCAATACACCAAGCAGCAGTTTCTTTTACTTGTAAGGATTGATCTTTCATTAAATTTAAGATCGCGGCCAATGCTTGATGAATATAGTAACCCTTTTGAACTTTATTTGGACCATCCATTATAGACCCGAAAGCCATGACTGCAGCATCACGGTTTCTCCAATTATCGTTGGTAATGTTTTGTTCAACAAATTCTAAAACTGGTTCTAAGATACTATCACCACAATTTTGGGCAAACAATTGTAAACAAGCACCTGCAGACATAGAAACATTCCAGTCATCATCTTCAAAATCTTCATTTTGTCTGGTTAATAATTTTAATAAGTTTGGAACGACATCCTTTAAAGAAGATAAAGCAAAATTGAAACTTTGTAAAGGAGATTGTGGAAATTGGTTTAACTCATAAGCAATATCTATTTCTTCTTCACATATAGTGGACCAAAATTCAACAGCCATGGATGCAACTTTATCATCTGGAGATTCCATTGTTGAAATAGTTAGAGCATAAAGAGCCTGTTCCATATATGGTTTCATGAATGAGTAATATAATGACATGATTTTACAAAGACAACCAAAAGACGCAGCCTGTATATCAGTATCATTAGCTTGAGTAGCCTCACAAACAACTTGCATCAAATAGTTCCTTTCACCTTCACGCTCCATATTATTTTTAATAAAAATTAAAGAGTCAGCTAAAGCATTTAAGGCAGCTAAACGAACAGCTTTAGATGGCTCAGAAGATTGCGCACCTTGAACAATAGCAATTAATATACTGTTTGATGCAGAAACTAAAGCTTGTGATTGTGGATCAGCACTTTCACAGATATACCCTAGAGCTAATAGAGAGGCTCTTTTCACATTTTCTTGCTGATTTGGATTGGTATTTTCGACCATTACCTTCATAAGATCCGGCCATTCACCTAAGGGTAGTTCAATATCTGCAATAGCTGCAATTAATTGAGCAGAAGCATTAGCCACACGTAATTCTGTAGACATTAACCCTATCATTGCATTAGCTTTAATTTGATTTCTCGATTCAGCGTCAATTTGGGTTGACCAACGTTGAGCATATTGTTGAGCTCTTATATTATCTTTTGAAACCAATTCATTCTTTAAGGACAAACCAGCTAAAATACGAGCTTCTAATTTAGCATTTTCATCCATTAAAACTTGGGATAGTAATCCTGCAAATTGTAAGAAATTTTCATTTGATAAAGTTTTCAACTGGGTTTCACTTTGTAAACGAACATTTTGGTCAGGGTTTAAAATGACGTTTTCTAATAATTGAGCAATCTCAGTACTTGACATGTTTATTTTGTGTGTATTATGTTGGATTGTATATTTAATCTGTGTATTTTTTCTTTTCAGGTATTTTAATTAGATTTTATAGTGTACAAGTATTAAACTGAGTGTAATGTTATACCGTTATGTTAGTTTTGTCTGAATTGGTTGAAAACGTTAAAATAGCGTGCTTCAATACCAGGTGGTGAACGTGTTTACCGATTGTTTTGCAAGTCTTTTGAAAGAAGGCGTTTTTTTTTTTATCCTGTTTTCAAAATCTTTATAAATTTTTTTATCCGTCAACAGTGACTCGAGTTGGACGTCATAGTCTGAATATAAGATTAAAAATATATGTCTATACACAACAGTATATAAATGTGAATTGAATTGAATTGAATTGAATTGAATTGAATGTATAAGATGCAAGGTTTCTGTTTGGGTAATTAAAAAACATTATTAGTCTTTTGGCATGCCTACTTTGTATTTCTTCAATTGCTCTATTGTACAGAATATAAGCATTGTAAATGGCCCTAATCTTGTAAAACTTGGCAACCAGCCTCTAAACATGAAAGAAGGACCTTCTGTCTTTAAAGCAGTCATAAAAATTTGCATTGCAGACTGTGACTGTTTTGATGTGGAATTCATAATACGAGTCTTGATTACATCTGCAGGAGAACAAACCGTTGTTGCAACAAGCCCGGCTAAAAGAGATGCCGAAAAATGTGTAGTATTCTTAGTAGAATCAAACCCTAAAGATGTGACCAAATAATTTTTAAACATATCATATGTGACAACTTGTGAGGCTGTCATTAAGACACCTCTTACCATATTTGGTTTCCATCCTGTTAATAGAGTTGCAAATCCACCTTCAAATTTATAAATTTTGTAAACACCATCCAAAGCATTTCTGTAATTTCTTCTCTGATCCAAGGGTAATGCAGAATCATTTTGCATTCTCACATTAACAACATCCGCAAAATTACCAACTAACCCACCTATTGCCCCACTGACCATTGAGGCAGGTAAAAGATACTGCATACTTGTTAATTTTTCTTTTGGAATAACATGTTCCTTTAACAAATCGTAACACCCAAATCTAGCTGTAGTGTACGTACATTGTCTTAACACAGCTGCACCAAGACCTGAATATAACCCTATGACACCTTCATTTGATAAGATTGAAGAAATCATTCTTGCTAATGTTGGCTTTGGAAGAGGAGCGGCTTGTAATCTGACTTTAGCCAAATCCAATGGATGTGTATTGACACATGCAAATATACCAGCTGCACCACCATACCACCATGGGTACTTGATTGTCTTTTCGTGAGAAACAATTTTCTTAGTCTCTTTATCAGACATTGTAATCTGATTCTTTGGTTTTTGATCCATTTTCTAAAGTATAATTCAATTTTCCCAACGTCTTTTAATTTTTTAGGAGCTATTTCAATGAATATATTAAGAAACTATACGAATTTACAAGAGCATATATATATATATGAGTCTTATGAAAAGCCAAAATTTAAAATGCTTTAAGATAACAAAAAACACAATGACTTTGCAAAAATCATACGTAAGTTGAAAATGCAACAACATACTTCTTAATTACTATCTATAGATTAATGATTTTATAATCATCATACTCAAAACCGTGTGACTCTAATTCATACAACTCCTAATACTTGTGGTAGTAGCACTTTAAAGACCGAGTATTTTAACCCTAATATATCTTCTCAAACCCTAATACCATAGGTATAGTTATCTCCACCGCCTATCTGTTTGTCCACTACCCATCCCCTCCCCCACTTACCTTCGGAAATTCCCGGAAAAACTCTGAAGTGGCTTTTGTGTCGTGACCTCTTATATTTACTGTCACGCGTATTCCTTATTCCCTCAGCTAGGCTTATTTAGAACGATAGTGATTTAACATCATTACCGTCAACATTGTGAAATTACGTTAAAGTACATTAGATCATTATGTAATACTTGTTAATCTTTTTGTACTGTTCTAGTTAAACAAGTGAAGTTATGGATTTTAAAAAAGTAGTATACCCCGTCTTATGTATTTCCATTGCAAATGGGTATATGTGTTAGATGTAATGAAAAGTTCAGAGGTATATATTATATGAATAGATGAGTAGTTGAGAGTACAAGGCCATTGAATAGATATGACGTAAAATTATATCACGTGATGGTAAACCATTTTGGTCATGTGACTTTGTAGTTTATTTTTGTTTCATGTTACTGTATGAAAAATTGTCTATAAGACGAGAGAACAAGTTTCTTGTATGTGTATATGTTTTTTCAATAAACTTTTATTGTAGGAATAAATCATCAAATAATTCCAGTATGAGCAGCACTAAACAGGGTTCATATTCAGCACATATAGAGGGTATTCAATTGAAGAATTTTCCTTCTAATTCGTCGAGAAGTACTGGCTCCAGAAGTAATTCCATTTCATCACAACCAGTCAAAGATCATAGAAGAAGACGTTCTTCTAGTATAATATCACATGTAGAACAGGAAACTTTTGAAGATGATAACGATCAACGTTTATTACCTAACATGAATGCCACTTGGGTTAGTCAACGTGGTGCATGGATCATCCATCTTGTTATCATTGTTCTTCTAAAAGTGTTCTTCAATCTCTTCCCAGGTATAAACAATGAGGTTGTCTGGACATTAACTAACATGACTTATGTTGTTGGTTCATATGTTATGTTCCATATGATTAAAGGGACTCCGTTTGAATTCAATGGTGGTGCATACGATAATTTAACTATGTGGGAGCAAATTGATGGGGAAACTTTGTACACGCCGTCGAGAAAATTTTTGACTTTATTTCCAATTGCATTATTCTTAGTTGCAACACAATCTGTTCGTAACAATTTCAAACTTTTTATGTTTAATTTAGTATTGACTTCATTGGTTGCCATCTTACCAAAAGTGCCATTCACACATAGATTAAGAATATCAATTCCAATCATTACTGGTCCACAACAAATTAGTTGAGTGGATTTTGTATTATTTAGTTATATAGATTTGTTAGATAAATAAGGATAAAGAATTAATATGCATGAATTGTTTTATCTGGTGTTTTGATCTGTTCTAGATATGTCAACTTCTGTAGATTTGGGAATAGTATTACCTTCTGGACAAGTAAGCTTGATAATTAGCCAGGCAATGCATTAACAAGGAACAAAAGAAAATAATACTATCCTAGCATATGGTAGACATATGGAACACAATACGGGTGTGCCTCTGAAAAATGTTGCCTGGAAATAGGCACGTTTGGGTTCAGAGTTTTTTCTATAGTTTATTTCATATCGGTGCTCGTACTATTATGCGTTCAACTATCATGCTTTTAGCTATTCTGAATTTCTATGGTCATAGAATAGGTTGTTATTATGGTCGGTTGTATGTTTTGCTCGGTTTATGGAGGGCATCGTCTTCAAATTAGAAAGTTAAAGAAAAGCGTCAATGAGGGCAGATGACGCCCTCATTGTTGTACTTCTATTAATCAAATTATTGGTTTCTTCAGAACAAAGTTTCTGTTCCTGCTCCTTTAATTACTGGCCATGTAAAAACACAATAAGTTTTGAATACTGTTATTTGCTGTCGTACATATGGCAACAACGCGATACTAATCATATTCAATTAGCATGGAGTTAGGGTTTGTTTATAGTAAAGGTAAGGTAAACACATAGTGTAACAGGCGAATATATAATAAGCCAATTTTGACCTGAATTATTTAGTGCACAGGTTTCTAAAAAAAAATGTTATTATTTTTATGATTTATGAGTAATTTGTTGTCTATATTTATTCAGGTTCTTTCATAACGTTGCTTGTCAATGTAGGTGTTATCTTGACTTTTTCGAGGTAATGTTAAAGTTGACTACCTTTATTATAAATTTCCTAGTACTTTTCAAAAATTTCCATCACAACTAATATGAAATAAGAAATATATAAACAAAATATATAAAAATAAATATTCTTTAATTAACTATCATACCCAAACACTTGAAGGTAAATTAATAGATATGCTTCAAAGAGTCAAAGATTTATCTTTAAACTTTCATTTCCAGTAACATCAAATATACATAACGATATATCCATATTATTTACTTGCTGATATCTGGATAGACATCAAACCTTCTTTGATTGATCAGTGGGACTGCCATTCTAAATTGTTCAATAACATCTGGTTCTAATTGACCATACACAATTTCTTCGCCAGTACCAGCCTCTGCTATAATTTCACCCTTTGGATTACAAATTAAAGAATGACCGTAAGCATGATAGTCACTATCCATATTCCTAGCTGGAGAACACAAGATTGTATAAATTTGATTATCAACAGAACGCGATCTAGCTAATAAATGCCAATGCATTGGACCTGTTACAGTATTAAAGGCACTTGGATATATCATAGCGAAGGCACCTTTTCTAGCGGAAAGCATGGACAATTCTGGAAATCTCATATCATAACAAATACCAACACCCACTTTCCCATATGGAGTCTGTAAAGTCGTTGAATTATTACCTGGCGATAGAGTAGCACTTTCTTTGAAGGTAATTCCATTTGGGATATCAATGTCAAATAAATGAACTTTACGATGTGTACCTATTAAGTCGCCAGATTCATTGAAAATCAAAGCAGTATTGTATATTTTATCCGTATTCTTATCAATTTCTGGAATAGTACCCCCAACTAAGGTAATTTTAAATTTAGAAGCTAATTTCGATAAAAATGATATGGTTGTTGACTCAGGCGAAATTTCTTCTGCGTATTCTCTGAATTTTGTAACTGAGTATGGTGAATTAAAACATTCCGGTAAAACCACTAGTTTCGTTTCTGGCTGTTCTTTCATTGCTCTTTCAATGAATGTGGCAGCTTTCTGTAAATTAGCTTGCTTGTTTGGTGACGAACCATTCATTTGGATCAATGCTACCTTTAAGCTTTTTGATAATACTTTCGACATTACGTTCTAGATTATTCTACACCTCCTACAAACAATATAATTATACGCCCTCTCAATAAAATATAATAAGATAGTTTATTAATAAGCAAATTTTGATAAAGACTAATTAGTTTACTTCATAGCCTATTATCATTCAAGGCGACCCATTTTTTTTTCTGGAAATCTAACTCAGTGAGAATGTATTTTCAAGATCTTCGATATATATAAAACGGTAAAATATTGGTTTAAGTGGTTTAAATCCTTCTAAAGTAGGAAGTTTAATCAGTTAGCCCAAGTAACTTTATCATTGGATTAAGTCATTGGTGTTTAGTGCTTTTTTAATTATTTCAATTGTTACTTAACTGTTGTATATCTACTAATATATTAAATAAAGGATAATTTGACATAGCCGCATACCTAAGATATTATTCAAAAACTTACAAGCAATAACTAGAGCTTTGACTTTTTGATATAATTTTTACTATAGATATAATCTGGAGAATGTCACTACAAACTTCAATCCCACCAGAGATTGTTTATGAAATTTTAACTTACCAGTTCAGAGATTATATGAGCAATGATCATCCATGTACATCTGAAAAATTCAATGAAAATCTAAGAAATTTCTTACAGAGTAACCTAACAGTAAATAAAACATTTTATCATATCTGCAGGGTGCTTATCTATAGATATTGCAATTTTACAACCGCCAAACGGTTTAATAATCTTTTAAATTCGATATCTCATCACCCACAATTGGGTAATATTATCCAAATTGCAGATTTTCAAGAACTAACATCCATTGGACTAGGTAGATCAACAGAAATGAATAAGATGATACAGAATTTAACAAATGTTACTCTTCTAAAGTTCTTACAGATTACTAAAAGCAATCTGAAAGAGTTTCTAGCATGCGAACACATTCAAGATGATTTAGATGACAAGATAATTTACTTTCTTCTGAAACCCGGTAAGGTTTTAAGTATCTTAGACTTCTGTGGGTGCTCTGGTTTAAATTTCACCAGAAGCTTCATATTAGCATTGGAGAGGTTGTATCCTGGCCGAAGGAACGAATCTACAAGATTACAACCAGCTACTGACAGTTCTATAAATGATGAAAATCAACAAATTGCATCGGAGCCTTTAGAATACAACAATCAAATCACTTGTATTGGTTTAAATGATTGCACAGATTTACCATCTTTTGTGTTAGTAAAGTTATTGAAGTTGTTGCCAGAGATACAAAAGCTAGATCTTTCACACACGTCCATTGATGATAATGGATTGATCAGCGGTGTCCCACATTTAAAGAATCTTTCGCATTTATCGCTAGCAAATTGCTCACAGCTTACTCCGAGAGCAGTATTAGAATTTTTCAGTCATCACCCAGCAGTGACAGATCCCAATAATGCTGCAACATTGGAATGGCTTAATCTGAGTAATTCTCAAACATCTTCATTAAGTGAAACACATGTTATGTTCCTATTGAAGAAGCTATGCCAATTTGGTCATAACAAGACCTTACAATATTTGAACATTGGGAACTTGCCACTGCATCACGCCGTGGTTGAAAATCAAACGAACCGTTCTAATTCTTCATCTGTGCTATCACTTAGTGCATCAATTTCCGACTCATCCATACTATCAACTGTTGTTAAGACTAATGACTATTACCAGTGTGCTGATACTTTAATGTTTATTAAACTCAATTTCCCAAACCTGAAAAGCTTAAGCATCAGAGGTAACAATGTTCCCATTTCTAAGCTTGTAGAATTTTTACAACCAATTGACACAAAATACTTTGAGAATTTAAAGGGTTTAAAAAAACAACAAGCGTTAAAGTTTTTGAACATTTCAAATAACTCATATATCAATAAATGGACAATCCAAGATCAATCGTTATTGACTTGTTCATCATCTCTAACTTCGTTGGAGATATCATTTGACGCTTGGCAGCAAGTAGAGAAGCAAAATGCGAATAATGAATTGGTGATTATGAAATACAATAATCAAACAAATAAGAATGATATTCACAAGTGGAAATGTTTCATTGATTCATCATATGGTAGAAGGTATTGGATATACAAGACGGACAAGTACCTGAATAAGGACCTAGAAAATAACAATGCCAGTAATGCCACTAGATTTGATTCCAATGGTAATAAAATTATTGAAATTGTTAAACAACCTGATTTTTTAAAGTTTGCACAAAGTAAAATTGCCTTAAGTTGTGGTCTAGTAACAAGAAGTAGCTACAGAAGAAAAAATAGTTATAGAGATTCACGCCCACCAATTTCCCAATTCTTGACCAGGAATGGTGGAATTGCGTTTGGTAATCGCTCAAGACCAATTATCAGACCAAGATTACCACCTGGAGGTTGGAGAATATTAACTGATGACGAACATGAAGAAGAAAGGGATGATAGTGAATTAACGCCCCTTAATCTACCCGAAAGACCACTTTTACGGCATAACGCAACAGCTGCAACATCTGATGAATCCTTGGGTCCCGCTTTATATTGGGATAGATCGATTCATGATCTAACAGCTTTGAGGAATATTCCTCAACCAGAACAGATTAACTCAATCCAAGGGCAGGGTGAAGCGGAAGAGGAAGCACAGAATGACGAAGAATACCTTAACAACCCCGAATTACAGAGGAGAAGATCGCAATTGAGTTTATTAAGACCATATAATCGTCGTTCCTCAAGTTCCAGGGTTCCTACTTTGAATAATTTATCCTCTACACACTCACTTCTAACGCAATCGACTTCTTCCATTTCATTGATCCCCGAACATGAGCATAGATCCACACACACACACACAAAATCATCTAATCAACATGGCCGTCGTAGGAAGCCGAAAGATTATTACTACAAACACCCAGAAAAGTTTGTGTATGATCCAAATGATGCTGTGATGACCAAACGTTACCAATTGCACTTTGAATTAGTAAATGAATACAAAGTCTTTGGTTGTGTGGAACGTGGTATGTACCGTTACTATAGTTTAAAGATGTAGTCATTGATCGGCGTTCCGGACTTCAACAATGTCCTTCTATTTAAGCGAAAATCATATAACTTTTCAACGACCTTAAAATGATAGAGTCACAAAGTTCTGCAAAGTAGTACCTTCTCTATGATAGCCTTCTATGACACATGTAGACGGTTCGATTCCATCAATTTTATCGACTCTGTCTGCTGTGAATAGTGATTTTTACGTGTTTTATAATATCATTTTTACATTTTTCTACACGTTCTCTGAAAATTAAGAAGACATCGAAAATTTGTTGTTTTTGTTTGTTTTTCGCCCATGTCGATGAAAAGTAAACAAATTAACAAGGCCATGAAAAAATTGATGTTGTTAAGGTTTAACTTTTATCAATAACAGGTAATCATAGCAGTAGTGTATTTACAAGTTGTTTCACGCGTTAGAATTTTTTGTGCAGGTTGTGTGTTTGTATTCATACTAAAATTTAACTTCAATTTTAATAAATTACAATCGTAATAAGAAGAATAATTTTTATCACCTATTTACAATATCATAAGTAATTTCATTAGATCAAGTAAAGCTGTTAAAATATAAAGTTTAGCCACTATCATCCTATAACAAGTTAAGTGATAGTAAACTTCTTTTTTATTATAATACAATAAAGGAACATATTATATGAATTGATAGTGATTGATGAATTCAGCTGCAGAACATAATGTCATCAAATAATTCCCCAGAATCGTTAATATCAAGACGAAGGGCAAGGAGATCACTATTTATAGAGAACTCGCCGCTGCGTGCACCTGAAACGGACGATATGCATAGGCGTCATGAAGAATTAAGGCAGTCAATAAGGCAGAGCATGTTCAATGATGTCTATGCTGTCTACTTAGACGATCTACATTTCCCAAACACAAGCGATGATAATTCGTCTAATTTGGAAGTCGATGATACTCCGAGTAGTGTCTCTACAAATTATTTTACTGAACAATCAGACTCATCGAATGTACAAGTCCAACGAGTATCGCAACAACATCCT
>PPOM03000346.1:35286-45578 GCA_003708925.3 Kazachstania martiniae
TTTGGTGTTGGATTAACTCGATAAAAAGATATAATAATTAAATTCATATATGAAAAACTATACAAGTCAAATTATATATATATATTTTTTTAAACTTTGAGATGTGTGTCATGTCATTGATGAAAATTTAAAAACATTAGGCATTAATAAGAAATTGGGTGTGAATTGTTTAGGCAACAACCTTCTTTTCGATCATATCGAATAAGGTGACGATATCAGCAGAGAACTTTCTAATACCTTCAGCTAACTTTTCAGTACCCATGGCGTCATCATTTAATTCAAATCTGAAAGCAGATTCGTCATCAACGAAGGAAACCTTTTCAGCACCTTCCTTCTTGGCGTCAGCTGGGTTCAATAATCTTGGAACTGGATCAGTGGAGTTAGATAATTGTTCTAATAAGTTTGGAGAAATGGTTAAGTAATCAACACC
Organism: Kazachstania martiniae; assembly: GCA_003708925.3. Taxonomy (NCBI): domain Eukaryota; kingdom Fungi; phylum Ascomycota; class Saccharomycetes; order Saccharomycetales; family Saccharomycetaceae; genus Kazachstania; species Kazachstania martiniae. The sequence continues at coordinate 35,717 of PPOM03000346.1, forward strand.
AGCTAAAGCCTTGATTTCATCAGTGTTTCTGAAAGAAGCACCCATAACAATAGTGTTGTAACCGTGCTTCTTGTAGTAGTTGTAAATGCTCTTAACAGATAAACAACCTGGATCGTTTTCAGCAGTGTAAGTTTCACCAGTCTTAGCCTTGTACCAATCCATAATTCTACCGACGAATGGGGAAATTAAGGTAACCTTAGCTTCAGCACAGGCAACAGCTTGAGCAAAAGTGAATAATAAAGTTAAGTTACAGTGGATACCATGTTCAGCTTCTAAGATTCTAGCAGCTTGAATACCTTCCCAAGTAGAAGCAATCTTAATTAAAACTCTGTCCTTAGAAATACCAACAGACTTGTATAAATCAATGATATGTAAAGCCTTCTTAATAGTAGCTTCAGTATCGAATGATAATCTAGCATCGACTTCAGTAGAAACTCTACCTGGAACAATCTTTAAAATTTCACTACCGAATTCAACTAATAATCTATCAACAGCTGATTCAACCTTTTCTTCCTTAGTCTTACCGTGCTTCTTACCGTATTCAACAGCAACATCGATTAACTTAGCATATTCCTTTTGCTTAGCAGCTGCTAAAATTAAAGATGGGTTTGTAGTAGAATCTTGAGGTTGGAATTGAGCAATAGAAGCAAAATCACCTGTGTCTGCAACAACAACTGTACCAGTTGCCTTTAATTGATCTAAAGAAGAACCTGTCTTTTGTTTCTTTTGAGATGGTTGAGACATTGTTTAAATTATATGTATATATATGTTTGAATTTTTTCGATTGCAATTATTAACAATTAATATTATAATTACCAAATAATAACTTTTAATATAAGGACAAGAAAGATTAACTAAATTTAAATTATAAATTAAAAAGGTTTATATATCAATTAAAGTTGAAAAAGCAAGGAAAAAAAAAGTTTTCCAGAATCATCTTTATGATTATAAAGAATTTTTTATTACTTAACGATTTACGAAACAAATAAATAATAATAATTATTATACAATCTTTTTTTACTATTAGAATAACAAATTTACAAAAATATTTGAATAAAATAATTCATATTACTACGTTAAACGGTGTGTAAAAACTAATTCAACTATTTTTTTCCTTACAAACTATGAGTAAGTTTAGACTATGTAACTAAATTATTTGAATATTACTTTAATACTAAAAAAGATAGGGAGAGAATCAACATTTTAACTTAAATTATATGAGAATCCCATACAAGACGGTGTTTCACTTAGATTAACGTGTATCTAATTCTACTTAAATTCTATATAGCACCGATGATTTGATTGGTTAATTGGAACCGGTTTAATAATTCTACGTATATTTCTGAGAATTATTTGATCTTTTTCTCCCTTTTTTTTTTTTAGGAAATTTTTTTTGAAAAGGGGGCGGCAAACGGAAAGGAAATGTAACTGAATTTCCATACTTGCTTCAGTTGTTTTACTTAGTTTTTCTTAGTTTTACCTAGCTTTACCTAGCTTTACTTAGCTTTACTTTTACACATATAGGGATAAAATGGATTTTATTACATAGTTAATGGTTAATGGGTTAATCGTGAAACGGTTAATAATTAATTAGTTTAATAATAATGAATGATATAGATTTACTGTATATAGTAAAGGAGAAAAGTTTAGAGAAGTTGAGATATTAATTAAATAGAAGTAGGGATTAGTTTATGGTTGTATGTAATAAGGAAGATGAGTATATTAATGTATGTCTTTTAATAAAGGGAGAACTAGATATATGAGTGAATGAGTGAAGTGAATGCGTGAATCAAAGAATGAAAGGATGAAAGAATAAGATTTTAAGTGTGTGTATATTTGTTTATTCGTTAAAACATTATATAGGGGTGTACATAGAATGACGGGTAAAAGAAAATAAATATTTAAAAAAATGGGGAGTTATACTATACTGTTCATGTTAAAATTATTATACTTGTAATAAGTTTTTCATGATTCTATAATTTTAGTGCGTTGTTTGATTTTTATAGGGTTAAATCTAAATGTTAATGTTAAATGTCAATTCAATTGACTATTGGAATATTAATTTTTTAGGATAATAGGAAATATGTTTAATTAAGAAGAAATCTATTGGTTTTCTGGTCTTAATTTTCTAACTTCCTTACCGACTCTCCAGATTTCCATGTCTCTAATAGTTTGTAATTCAGATTCTAATTTTTCTCTGTAGTCAGGTTGAGAGTTGAATTCTAAGGATCTCTTGGTTTCAGTACCGTTCTTAGTAGATTCATATAAGTCTTGGAAAACAGGCTTTAAAGCGTCCTTGAAGATTGGGTACCAGTCTAAGGCACCTCTTCTAGCGGTAGTAGAACAAGCATCGTACATGTAATCCATACCGTACTTACCGATTAATGGGTATAATGATTGTGTAGCTTCTTCGACAGTTTCGTTGAAGGCTTCAGATGGAGTGTGACCGTTTTCTCTTAGTACTTCGTATTGAGCTAAGAACATACCGTGGATACCACCCATTAAACAACCTCTTTCACCGTATAAATCGGAGTTGACTTCTCTTTCAAAGGTAGTTTGGTAAACGTAACCGGAACCGATGGCAACAGCTAAGGCTTGAGCCTTTTCGTGGGCCTTACCGGTAACATCGTTCCAGACAGCGTAGGAAGAGTTGATACCTCTACCTTCCTTGAATAGGGATCTAACGGTTCTACCGGAACCCTTTGGTGCGACTAAGATGACATCTAAGTCCTTTGGTGGTTCAACATGAGTTAAGTCTTTGAAAACTGGGGAGAAACCGTGGGAGAAGTACAAAGTCTTGTCCTTGGTTAATAATGGCTTGATAGAGTTCCATGTTTCGGATTGAGCAGCATCAGATAATAAATTCATAACGTAAGAACCCTTCTTGATGGCTTCTTCGACTTCAAATAAGTTTTCACCTGGGACCCAACCGTCTTCAATGGCAGCCTTCCAAGAGGCACCGTTCTTTCTAACACCGATAATGACGTTTAAACCGTTGTCTCTTAAGTTTAAACCTTGACCGTAACCTTGGGAACCGTAACCGATTAAAGCGAAGGTGTCGTTCTTGAAGTAGTTTAATAACTTTTCTCTTGGCCAGTCGGCTCTTTCGTGGACAGTTTCAACGGTACCACCGAAGTTAATTTGCTTTAAACCACGAGTTGGGATCATTGGCTTGACAAATTGCTTAGCAGCTGGGGATCTAACAGCAGCTGAGGTAGCAGCACGGGCAGCTAAAGCAAAAGTTCTCTTAGCAGTGATAACACGGGAGTTACAGACTAATCTGGCGGATCTGGCGGCTTGAGTTCTCAACATTATTGAATTGGTAGTTTAAATTAAAGATTGATAAGGATCTTTTATTGATGCTTTATTGAAACGATATAGAAAATAAGTATTATAGACGAACTTAATATTTTCTCTTAATAATTTAATCAAACGGTTTATATATGTATAGAAATTTGATTTGGGACCATACCTTAGCTTAATGAAAAAAAAAAAATTTTCAGTTTTTTTTTCACTCGCTCAGGTCAGTCAGTAAATGAATGATACAGTATTTCAATTTTTTTTTTTTTTTTCACAGAACTTCCATACAACGGTATAATATTAAGTAAATTATGACTCTTTATCGATTCGGTCTAATAAAAAACCTATTCTAACATAGTTTTAATCATATTACTCATTGACAAAAATGTGGTGAAATTATGTTACTACACTTGTAAGAGGAACATGAGTCGTCCCTGTTACGGCCTATTTTCTTACACACACGAATGTTTAGCGTTAACGCTGAATGTCCTAGTTGGCTTAACAGAAAACTGTTCAGATAACCAGCCGGTCACGGCATTTTTTAAAAATAATAGGAAAATAAGAAAGCAACAGATGACGGAGTTTGTTTCCCGCTGACTCTAAAGGTCTTTTCTTATTTCCTTTTATATTTATGAGTAGTTCGCTGTTGGGTTCCGTTTAAGTATAATTTCATGAAACGGTAGGTGATAGCGAGAGTTGGTTTCTTTCTTTATTAACGGAAATAAAAGGCGAGAACATATTAAAGGGTGGGCATTTTTCAATTCTTCCTGAAGAAATATAATAATTATTGACAGCTTATTTGCCAGTGTGAAAGAACAAGAAGAAGAACAAAAAGAAGAAGAAGAATAAGCAAACCATTAAATATGTCTGTTTGTTTAGTCATTACCAAAAGCATTGCTGTATCATCATTAGGGTTGTATGCTGGGCTACTAACAACTTCCTCAGTAGTTAGTGCATCGAATTATATGGGAAAAATAGTCTCAACGTTTGATCTAGTGTCTTTAGCAAATTTGAAGTCTCTAATCAAATCCATTACAAATGTCTCTACTGGATTGGGTATCATATCCTCTCTTTTCTTTGGATTTAGTTATTTTGGTGCTCCTATGTATATGAGACATCCCTACTTAATCTACGGAATGGTCGCCTCACCATTAGCATCATTATACTTAAAACTAGTATCGCTAAAATTTGACAAAGATAACGAGAAACTGAATTCTGGTGACCATGAATCAATTAAGTTACAAGACCTTGATAATTCAGTAGTGGATTTAGGAAAAAATGCAACTGCATCTCCAACACAATCTGTCCCAACTACGATTGCTCCTGTTCAACTTACTGCCGGTTTTACAAAACATTTACTAATTTCTTCGGGAATCACGATGCTAGGCTTCATTCAATCTGTTGTTGGGCTGAACGGTGAGAATCAGTTTACTTAATCTTTACACTTTATGAGTTTCTTTTATTATATATTCTTTACATATGTATTTGTATATATGTGGTAATGAGAGGGTTCTCTCTTATAGGGTTACACCTTTTCGTTTTAGGGTTCAGTTTTGTTTTTCATGGATTTTCTGGCTGAAAAATTTTCTTTATTCTTTTTCGAAAAAAAAGCAGAGAAAGATTTGTTTAATGAAATATTTCAATTTGACCAGTGAGTTTGTTACAATAATAATAAAGGATTTCTTAACTACGTTTTTGTGTTGGAATTTAATTTCTATATCAAGAGCAAGGACAAATAATGGCTTCTCAATTTTTCTTAAAGACTAATCAAGACATTGAATTATTTCATGGTTATCCTGAATTTAATCAACTAATTGAAAATTCCACGGTTAATCCAGTTATATCATCTGTCGTTTCACCATGTGGTAGATTCCTTGCAATCTCTACTAAGGAATATTTCAAAGTATTCTCAGGTCCTAAATTAGACGATGTTCTATTTACAATTCAAATCAATGATGTCTATGATTTAATTTTCTCCCCTTCAGGTAATTATTTGAGTACTTGGGAGAGACCAGCAGTTAATGATGAAAATCACCAAAATGTTAAAGTTTGGTATCTAAATAAATTATTTGAATCAGATTCCAATACTGTCGAAACACCTGTATTTGAATATAAACATAAGAGTCAAGCAAGTTGGTCCCTGCAGTTTTCTAATTTAGACAATTATGCTATTAAAACTTTCAATAAAGAATTAAGAATTATTAAACTAGATCAAAATAATCATGAATTTAATTTTGAAAAACCTTTTGCTACTTTATCTCAAGAAAATGATTCACAATTTTTCTCGACATATCTAATTTCACCAGCCGATCACCCAACCATTTGCACCTTTACCCCAGAAAAATCAGGTAAACCAGCTCAATTAACCATTTGGCCTATTTTAGAAGGTAAGATCACAAAGAAAATCGCTACCAAAAACTTCTTTAAAGCGGATTCTTGTCAATTGCAATGGAATCCTCAAGGGAATGCTATTTTATGTTTAGCTATTACAGATTTTGATGCTCAGAATAAGTCATACTATGGTGAAAACACATTATATTTGTTATCATTCCAGGGTGTTAATGGTACGTTAGGTGGTTCTTCTGTTCGTGTTCCATTAACTAACGGTCCTGTTCATGATTTCACTTGGTCCCCAACTTCCAGGCAGTTTGGTGTTATCGCTGGTTATATGCCAGCTACTATTTCATTCTTTGATCTTAGAGGGAACGTTATTCATTCTTTACCAAAACAGTCTAAGAATACTATGTTATTCTCACCTTCTGGTAGGTATATCTTGATCGGTGGGTTTGGTAATTTACAAGGTTCTGTCGAAATTCTTGATCGTCATAATAAATTTAAATCTATTACTCAGTTTGATGCTACTAACACGTCCGTTTGTAAATGGTCCCCAGGTGGTGAATTTATTATGACCGCCACCACATCTCCAAGATTGAGAGTAGATAATGGTATTAAGATATGGCATGTAACCGGCAGCCTTGTATTTATTAAGGAATTCAAAGAATTATTAAAGGTAGATTGGAGATCACCATGTAAATATAAGACTGTTAACGGTACACATGTTATTAAAGATTGGCAAATTGATACTAAACAGGTCGAGGAGATTAACATTGACCCAATCTTAACTAACAAATCCCAATTAAAGATTCATGAAAGTGTCACCGAATACCACTCCAAGCATCCACATAAAAATGCCAATGCTGTTGGTACTGCCACAAGTGGTGCTGCTAAACCAAAGGGGGCTTACAAACCACCACATGCTAGAAGAACTGGAGGTAGTTCTGTTCCTGGTGCTCCAGCTCAAAAAACTGTTCCAGGATATGTCCCAGGTGCAGCTAGTAAAGCAGCCGGTGCTGCCAAGCCAAGTAGAAGAAGAAAAAATAACAATGCAGCTGGTACTACTCCTTCTACAACACCAGGAGCTAGCCCAGCACCTGCTGTCACATCCACCGCTACCGCAGCATCTCCAGAAGAAAAGAAGATCAGATCTCTTTTAAAGAAGTTAAGATCTATTGAGACTTTAAAACAAAGACAAGCTAATGGTGACAAGTTAGAAGATACTCAAGTTCTAAAGATTACTACAGAGGACAAAGTATTGAAGGAATTAGAAGCTCTTGGTTGGACCGAAGAATCTTGAATTGAATTTACCTAGAATCAAAGCATCCTGGCATTTTTCATACATTCTATCTTCCCTCAATTATCAAGAACACACTTACAATTAATTATATTTATAAATATTATCAATAATCATATACATCCTACATATTATAAGCATAATTTTTTATTGGTATTAGCCTACTGACTTCTAATTCACTTTACTTTGTCTCGAATGCCTTGTAAATCTCCTCACCATTAATCTTTTTAACCCGCATAAAGCCGAATATTCAGCCGTTTTGTTTCCGCCACTACTTGACTGTATTGTCACAATTTTCCATTTTGGAAAATGGCTAGAATATTTAGCCACAGTTTTAAAAAGTATGTTAGATAATTGTAAGATATCATCTATAAAAAGGTCATGATATGAATGATATATTTAGACATATTAGGATCATCTTCTAGTTTCAAAAGTGAGAGTATAGACTAAATAAGTTGGAAACAAACCATTCTTCATGACTGATAATTATAAGAAGTTTGCATCGCAACTTAATATCTTCAATAAGGATAATTACTTTGTTAGTGACAAGAGAAAAGAAAACGAATCTGATTCTGTCTCTGTTGAAGTAGAAAATGGTACACACTTTGTTACAGAATTAGATAAAGGTGACAAACGATTGGGTTTATTATCCTGTATTGGTCTTATTACAAATAGAATGTTAGGCACAGGTATTTTTGCTGTGTCTTCCACAGTTTACACGCAATGTGGTTCCGTTGGTTTAGCGTTAATTATGTGGGCAGTAGGTGCAATTATTGCTATGTCAGGTTTATATGTTTACATGGAATTTGGTACAGCTATCCCAAGAAATGGTGGGGAGAAGAATTATTTAGAGGCCATTTTCAGAAAACCAAAATTTTTTGTCACATCAATGTACGCTTCTTATGTTTTCTTCTTAGCTTGGGCAGCTGGTAATTCAGTCAACACAGCGGTCATGTTTTTAACAGCAGCCGATGCCAACGTGACTAAATGGAACCAAAAGGGTATTGCAGTTGCCGTAGTGTTTTTTGCATTTGCAGTCAATGCAGTTAATGTGAAAATTGGAATTTATATTCAGAATATATTGGGTATTTTCAAAGTTGGGATAATAATATTTATTGCTGTTTGTGGCTGGGTGGCATTAGGTAATGGTGGTTATCAGGTCCATAACAATTTTCATAATTCATTTGAAGGTACAGGAAATGCTACTGCCTATGGTATCGTTAATGCATTATATAATGTTATCTGGTCATTTGTTGGATATTCCAACGTTAATTACGCACTTGGTGAAGTTAAAAATCCAGTTAGAACTTTAAAAATCGCAGGCCCAACTTCTTTAGTTTTCATTGCTATCGTTTATATTTTTGTCAATGTTGCTTATTTTGCTGTTGTTCCCAAGGATAAGTTAGTTTCATCTAAGTTAATTTTGGCAGCTGATTTTTTTGATATTATGTTTGGTGGTCATGCTAAGAAGGCTGCCGCTGCATTTGTTGGATTGAGTGCCTTAGGTAACGTTATGTCTGTTATATTTTCACAAGGTAGAATTATCCAACAATTAGGTAGGGAGGGGGTGTTACCATTTTCAAATTTTTTTGCCACAAGCAAACCATTAAATTCACCAATGGTTGGTTTATTCCAACATTTTATTATTTGTATGATTACAATATTAGCTGTTCCAAGTGGTGATGCATACCAATTCATCTTAAATCTGATCTCTTACCCAATGAATATTGTAAATTTTGCAGTTAGTGGTGGTTTGCTTTGGATTTACTGGCAAAAAAGACAAGGTAAATTGGAGTGGAATCCACCTATTAAAGCAGGTGTGTTCATCACAGCATTCTTTACGTTAGCTAACTTATACTTAATTGTGTGTCCTTATATTCCACCAACTCACGGTCAATCTGTGTACGAATCATTGCCATATTGGATCCACTGTGTCGTCTCCTGGGGTGTTTTTGGTATCGGTGGGGTCTACTATCTAGTCTGGACTCAGATATTACCAAGATTTTACAATTATAAGTTACATTCAAAGGAGGTACTAGGTGATGACGGATTTTGGAGGATGAAAATCATTAAAGAATATAATTCTAGCTCAAGCGATAACTCTATATCTTTGGATACTGATAATCATGTCAGTGTAAATGGTTCTGATTTCATAAAGGAAAATATAACAGAAACAGTAAAAAGCCGAGACTCATCTACTTAAAAGCCTTTCATATATCATACACATACCATAGACACAAACATAAGTAAATTTATCAATATTCAAATAGAAAAGAAACATTAGGTTATATATAAAGTACGGATATACATTTATAGATAGAATTGAGGAACGTGCATAGCTTGCCTCTCGACTGAGTAATCTGAGTAAATAATGATTAACTTTTTATACATATACTAATACCCGGATATTGATCTGATCACGAAAAACGGAAAATAAGCCGAATGAAAATTAATCAGAAAAACTGAAATTAGAAAAAGCCCGGTGTAGAAACAAGATATAACAATTGACATAAAGGTAAAGTGACGAAAAAGTGAAAAAAAAAAGGTTGCTTTGACGTTAGTACTATAAAAAGTAGAATAATTTAAACGACTTAAGATTTAACAAATATGTCATCAGAAGAATATGGTTTACTTCGGTCTAGATTGAAAGACGAATACAATTTTTTGTTTACATTAAGAGATGATACGAGTAAACTTGAACTATCACCCATCTTCAGTACGCTACCACCGAAGAAAGATTATCCGGACTATTATATGATTATCAAGAATCCAATTTCGTTTAATACATTGAAGAAACGTGTGCCACATTATACTGATGTGAATGAGTATTTAAATGATGTAGCTTATATTCCATGGAACGCTAAGACTTATAACAGGAAGGATTCTGAGATTTATAGATATGCTGATATCATTGAAAATTATCTGAGGAAT
>PPOM03000346.1:57966-72410 GCA_003708925.3 Kazachstania martiniae
ATCAGGTGCATGATATACTTCACCAAAAGTTTGAACTTGATTCTTTTTTACAACTTCCTTCCACAATCCGTGTTGATAAAATTACTAGAGTTCTCTATGATGTACTTAATCTGCAAAAATGGGCCAGTAACCCTACTTGGGGGGACAGGTTATATACTGAGGATTTTCTTCTTCTAAGAATATACGCAGGTGAAGTAAAGGGTTATCCATTAATAATTTTATCAATTATACAGTCATTGGCAGCAGTATATAATATTGACACAGAATTATCATGTGTATACCTAATCATTAAGGATCATAAGTTAAGAAATGGAGAGTCATATCTAACAATTTCACCGAAGGGAATTCCTAAAATATTCCTGAAGCAACATCTAATAAGGACGTTAGGCGAAAGTAATTATCATGATTTTATTAAACCTTTGACAAATGGTGATGTAATACGGCTCACCTTCAATGAGCTTGCAGACACTAAGAAATCCCGATGGAGTATTGTGAAATATGATTCTCAGTGTTCCTTAATTAGACAACGAGATATGATATACCCATACAGTAAACTTCCAATAATGCATACAGCAGTTGGACCTTATTCCTTGGTCCATTCCGTAAGACATACTGAGTTAAGTTCAAGGTTTAACAAGATGATTAATAATTCTATTATTACTTCTATACAACAAAATTTCCCTGGTGATTCCATATACCTTGATAGAGAATTTCCCAATGTGTCATATGAAGAATGGTTGCTGCATAAGTACAGTATTTCGATGACTAAAAATCAAACCAGAACAAATCAAATAGGAAAATTTATGCTAACAAGAAATGGTGAGCTTGTATGTATCGCTGGTGTTAAAGAAGAAGCACTCAATTCTAAACGTTTTTATTATACTGTAATTAATAGTATAGGGGAATACACCGTTGAATTAGAGGGAAATCTGACGAAATTTGAGTGGGACAGATCCGAAGTCGAATTATTTTTGTCGTTAAATATCCCTACCAGGGTTTTAGGTAGAATTTTTGGTTCCATAAATTGGGAAGCTCATCAATTAACAGTTAACCAACGTATACAACATATAATAACCTCTACATAATCATAGACCACACATATCTTGCATTACATTTTATATGCCTTTTCTAGAAACTCAACGCATGTCGAATTACCAAGAACATATTAACGAAAAAAATGATTATTAATCATTCTCACTATAAACTAACGTTAGTAAACGAAAATCACAAGGAATGACCAACTAAATAACCTTAGAATTAATGTTTAGAGCTGGCAAAACATTTGGAAGAATAAAGACGTTGGGATTAACTCGCAGGTGGTCCTCCAGTAAGGTAATAGGTATTGATTTGGGGACTACAAACAGTGCCGTTGCTTATATTAGAAACTCTAACGATAAGAAGTCTGCCACTATAATAGAAAATGAACATGGTCAAAGGACCACACCTTCTTTAGTAGCATTTTCAGGAGATGGAAAGGATAACATAGTTGTAGGCTTGGAAGCGAAAAGACAGCAAGTGATCAACCCAAAGAACACATTTTTTGCGACAAAGAGACTAATTGGAAGATCATTTGAAGATGCTGAAGTCCAAAGGGATATTAACATAATGCCATTTAAGATTGTTAGTCAAGAGAATGGGCAGGCAGGTGTTCAGACCAAAGAGGGGATTGTAAAGTCACCAAGTGAAATTAGTTCTATTATTTTAAAATATTTAAAGGGAATATCCGAAGCTTACTTAAACGAAGATGTGAACAAAGCAGTAATTACAGTTCCAGCTTATTTCAATGATTCACAGAGACAAGCAACAAAGGATGCAGGTCGTATGGCAGGTTTGGAGGTTCTTAGAGTAGTTAATGAACCTACTGCTGCTGCATTAAGTTTTGGCCTTGATGATATAAACAAAGATAAATCAGGCATTATCGCTGTCTATGATTTAGGTGGTGGTACCTTCGACATATCAATTTTGGATATTGAAGATGGAGTCTTTGAGGTGCGCTCTACAAATGGTGATACTCATTTAGGCGGTGAAGATTTTGATAATATCGTTTTTAATCATTTCATTGATATGTTTATCTCTGAAAATCCAGAATTGGATCGGAAAGACCTTGTAAACAATACGGAAGTGATGCAAAGATTAAGAGACGCTGCAGAGAAGCTGAAGATTGACCTTTCCCACGTTAAAGAGTCTGTTGTTGAAATTCCCTTTCTCTATAAGAATAAACACTTTAAACTAAGCATGAAGGAAGAAGAATTGGACTCCATGACATTGCACTTAATTGAAAAGACCATCTCACCAGTTAAGAAAGCTTTAAGAGATGCAGATATCGAAACAGACGGAGTTGATGAAGTTATAATGGTGGGGGGTATGACTAGAATGCCAAAAATCAGGGCAACAGTTGAAAAACTCTTTAAGAGAACACCTAATACAACAGTGAATCCGGATGAAACAGTTGCATTAGGTGCTGCTATCCAAGGTGGTATTATATCAGGTGAAATCAAAAATGTTCTATTATTGGATGTCACACCCTTAACTTTGGGTATTGAGACATTTGGTGGTGCATTCTCACCGTTAATCCCAAGAAACACTACCGTTCCTGTGAAGAAGACTGAGGTATTTAGTACTGGTGTCGATGGCCAAACAGGCGTTGATATTAAGGTTTACCAAGGTGAAAGAGGTCTGGTTCGAGATAATAAATTAATTGGTGATTTTAAATTAACTGGGATTCCGCCCATGCCAAAGGGGACACCTCAGATTACTGTTACTTTTGATATTGATGCAGATGGTATTATCAATGTATCTGCTTCAGAAGGTAGTAGTGGTAAGGAACAATCTATAACAGTTCTCGCTAGTTCGGGTGTATCTGAAGAGGAAATAAAAAGATTGGTTGAGGAAGCAAATGAGAATAGAGAACAGGATAATCTGATCCGTCAACGTATGGAATTAATCACAAAGGCTGATATCATGATTAGCGATACAGAAAGTTCATTTAAGAAGTTCAAGCAATTGATTGCGACTGATGAAGAATACCCCATCATTCACAAGGAACTGGTTTCTGTCAGAAATATGATTGATCGATACAAGAAAAACGAAAGCGATACCTCATTAGATGTCAATGCCATAAAGAAATCTACAGATGCATTACAAAACAAAGCATTCAAACTCTTCCAGCGTGTTACGGTAAAGGCAAAGAGTGACAAGAAGGGATCTAAGGGGAAATAATCTCGTTAGATAATTAAATATAAGACATATGAATAATCTCAAAATATCTGACACTCTTATTTTGTGCACATGTTTTTATATATCACTATTCCTGGCAACATGTAAATAAAAACTAAACGGCAAACATCTTACTGACGCGTCGATTTATTTTTTGCGTTTTTCATTAAAAATTTTTCACTGCCGAGAAATTTTTGTTATGACAAAGTTTTCATAAAGCGTTACTAAATTTTGGTGTTTTATGCTTTGTAGTGCATCATGATAATTTTCATTTAAAACAATTAACTACACTTTCTTTGGCTTATTTGTTCCAATTATTGAATAACTGGGTATATATTTTTCTTATATATTAAATTCTTTGTTCAATTTATATTGATAGAAGACCAAATCAAGATGTCATTTACTGAACAAGTTGTCAATGGTACTACTGCCGTACCAGAGTTTCTAAAGGCATTCAATGTAACTGAAATCCCAAGTTGGATTGAAATTCAACAACCATCCATTGAAAGACCTTTTGGTTTACATTTATGGCCAATTTTTTCTAAAGTCTTCGAGGAAATTGCAGGTTATCCAGCAGAAGATTTCAACTTCGTCCACCACAAGACTTTCTTAGCTAATGGTTATCATGCAATTGGTATTATCATTGTTTACTATTTTATCATCTTTGGTGGTCAGGCCTTATTGAGAAAGTTAAATGCTCCTCCAGCCAAGTTCCACATTTTATTCCAAATTCACAACTTATTCTTAACCTCTGCTTCTTTTATCCTTTTAATTTTATTGACTGAACAATTGATCCCAATGGTCTACAATCACGGTTTGTTATGGGCTATTTGTTCTCCACAAGCATTTGCACCAAAGTTGATTACTCTTTATTACTTGAACTATTTAACTAAGTTCATCGAATTAATTGACACAGTTTTCTTAGTTTTAAAGAGAAAGAACTTGTTGTTTTTACACACTTATCATCACGGTGCTACTGCTTTATTATGTTACACTCAATTAATGGGTCACACTTCGGTTGAATGGGTTCCAATTTCCTTAAACTTAGGTGTCCATGTCATCATGTACTGGTACTATTTCTTAAGTTCCTGTGGTATTAGAGTCTGGTGGAAACAATGGGTTACTAGATTCCAAATTATTCAATTCTTAATTGATTTAGGTTTTGTCTACTTTGCCACCTACACTTTCTACGCTGAAAAGTACTTCGACCACATTTTACCAAACAAGGGTACATGTTATGGTACCCAAGATGCAGCAGCTTATGGTTACTTAATCCTAACTTCATACTTATTCTTATTCATTTCATTCTACATTGCTTCTTACAAAAAGGGCGGTGCCAAGAAGGCTCAAAAGAAGGCTGCTGATGCCGCTACTTCTACTAAGGGGAAGAGTTCCTCTAAAACCTCTGGATCCAAGAAGAACGTCACTAAGGCTACCTCTAGAAAGGCTTAAACTTATGTATTCTCGATAAATAAAATATGAAAGTTTAAATTGTATAAAAATTGATTTATAAACAATGAACGAATTATTAAAGAAATTCAATTACCTTCTAATTTTTCTATGATTACAGTGTGTTTTTTGTTGTTGTTTTTTCTATTGAATATGGAGTTAATTAATGTCCTAACACACAAAGGTGTTCTTCAACTATAATTGCAAACAGTTGGTAGAGTGTCCATGTCAAAATCAACTTTACTAGCTGTAAACTGTTGATTGAATATTTTAATTTTGACAATATCTTCAAGGTAATCCTTACCTATTTGGGTTTCGAAGTTTTTTAAAAATGAGTATTCCGATCTTATAGCAGAACATGATTGTGTTCTCATTATTTTTGTAAGAATTCTGATCACAATTCCTGCATCATTTTTCAAGAATTGATCCCAAAACGCATTACAAACAGGGATATGAATATCAAGAAGCTGGGCGATAAAATTTACATTTTCATCTTCACTAACTTCCTCCTCAAGTTCCATGTCATCATTATACCTAGTGGAATACGATCGTTTCATGAAAATGCCATTATCACGGATATAACCAGTCTGGGAACAAAAAGACTTATATGATAAGGGAACCACAGAGTTAACTGTTGTCAGGTATTCATACAAATCCTCTCTAATCATCTGTAATAGTGTGGATTCGATCTCATCTTCTATGGATTCATTGGTGGTGTTAAACAAAACAAGATCATTCAATGAATCGATTCTTTTATTATAATTAGGAGTTTGGGTTGATAAAGTTTCATGTGGAGTACTTTTGTTTCCTATATTTGACATCTCATTGTTCTGATGAGAAGACTGATATTGCGTTCTGATAGAGGTTGACATTTGTATATTGTCGCTGCTATTGTCTTTATAAAGTTTGTTCCCACTTACAACTTCTACTGTGATAAATCTTTTTAGCAGATGAAGAACAGTTTCTGATACAATGTTAACAATCTCTGACAGAGAAATTGTTTCGAATACGTACTCTAAAACCTCTCTTTCGAATAAAACAGCCGGACACAGGAACATCGCCAGAAGATTTATGTCATCCTTTAGTAATAGCCTTTTCATATTGTGGATTTTCTCAAGTACTTTCTCAAATGAATTAAGTGCCTTCTTAAAGTGAATAGAATCCAAACTTGTTTTGATGTATTTTTCAATAGATAACGTTGCGAATATTACATATATAAAATTCAACGTATTCCCTGCAGTGAAATGGAGGATGAGAGCGTTAGTATAGTTAAAAAAATCAAGTAAATAGTTCGCCACTTGGAAATCTAAATCACTAAACTTTTCGTATGATGTAGAAGATTTCTGTAGTATTTCGATTATAGGGCGCAACTCGACAAACTCCTTCAATGATGTTTCTACACTGGAATAAAAATATGGATCGAATTCCATAATCTTGTCCTGAGTATTGAAATATTCATCCTTTTTGAACGATAGCAATCTTTCAAGTTTCCATGGATCCGATTTAACATCCCCGTAAAAAGAATTAATTCTTTGGAATATCGTTTCGGAGTAATCCGACTGACTGATATCTATAACGGAATCCAAGATCAGTTTGTCTTTATCTTGCGTGAAGGAATTGAACATTGTGTGCGCTGTTCGATGCGCTGCATTTAACTTAGGGGGGCCAAACAACGGCTTTATGCAATCGATTAAAAGGGAAACAAAACAATCGTAATAGACATTATCCAATTGCTGTCTATCGAATAATGTTGGTTCCTTTCTATCAATAGGCAAGATGCTTAACAAATTTTCATGTGGTAACGTCACAGATAGTACTGACTCCCGTAAGCCAGGCATTATGTCAAAAGCTTTTGTAAGTTGCGATGATACTGAAATGGATGATAAGTTAGCTGGATAATCGTCATGATTTTCATTGGCGTGATTCGAAGGCCTTATAACGGAAAGTGGCAATGTCATGATATCACCATTTTTGTCGTTCAAAAACTGTAATGACAACAGTGATGTTGCGCCATTCCACGAGTAATAACTCAATGAATAGAATGTAACCTTGTTCACTTCATACAGGTGCTTTTTAATCTTTCCTATCAACTGTAAGTTGGTCGACATCACATCATCCGCATCTTGTTGTAAGATTGCCGTGTCTATAATTAATTGCGAATCGGCAATATTCCTCTGAGCTGTTCTCTTGATCATTTCGTTGATCTGTTTGGAAATAAGGCGAATATTTCTAATGATTATTGACGTAGATGGTATTTTTGCAACCTTGGTGCGTGATATCCTTGACATAAGAATATGTAGAGCAGAATTGTTGAGGAACGATAAAGGCAAATTTTCAGACGCTACAAGTATAGATAGTAGCTTGCTAGAATGGTTTGCAGGATCTTTATCGTACTCCATCTCGTCGTCCTCAATATCATCAATTTGTACTGCAAATCGAGATGATAATTTAGAACTTGCAGTATACCGTTGGCGACGATTGTGATGATAATGTGATGATTTACCTTGTCTTAATTGCGAATACTCGTTTGATTGTAATTGATGGGCATCTAAAGGGTGGGTATTTCCGTAGAAACTCGTATTTGGATTCAATCTATGTTTCGTCTTCAGATGTCTTTGAAATAATTTATAAGTCTTCTTTGAACCGTAGAGATGATCCATAGACCTCTTCAAGATATCACCACAATGTTTACACTTGACCACCTCCAAGTTCTTCCCGAGACCTAAGAAATGTGTCCAAAAATTTGCCTTATTCTTCTTTAACTCATGTATCGGCACCCATTGATTCTTAGTACCGTTACTAACTTCATCGACCAAAGGCGAAGACCGAATTGAATCATTTTCATCTTCCTCATCGTCCTCATCCTCCTCATCACCTTCATTCTCTTCAATATCATCGTTCCCATCGTTCTCATCGTTCTCATTTTCATCCGCCGATTCTAACTCTTCATGTCTGTTGTCAACTGGTGGTAGTATAAATCCACTGTCTCCAGCCGAATTATCCATTCCTAACCTTCTCACCTACCAATAATTATTTGCAACTTTCAAACGAATATATTGTTTATTCTCTACCGCACAACTTAGAATAACCCATCATTAAAATACTAAGACTTCCATTACCCAGACAAATCAAAATAATATATTATATTACTTACCCTGCATATGAATCACATTTAGGAACCAAATCGCACTCACATCTCTTCTCAAAGTAGGCACCAATACACTCCTGTATTAATATCAAAAGATTGCTTCAGCAATAACAGTCTTTGCTTCTTTCTCTAAGAAAGAAGACACTCTTCTAAGTAAATGCTACCGATAACGCTGTCATATCAACATACTCCTGATACTATTGAAGAAGTATTAACAAAAATAAGTCTACCTTCTTCTTACGTGGAGCAATTTCCCCCGTCCCCCACGCTAGACCGGCAGCCTAGAGCCGTCACCCAACGTAACGGAACAGCATCCCTTCCCCCCTGCCTAAATACCTAACGGCAGTATTATCAAGTGGCACCATTTAATATTTACAGCGACAGTTATACTTAGTAACAGCCGGTTCACAGTACGGCAATATCAATTTTTTTTTCTTAAAGAAAATAATTTGGAATCGCTCTGCCGCCCGCGTTGTTTTTTCATTTTTATTTGTATCTTCTTTAAAGATATTGTTTCTGCGTTGTTTTTTATATTCAAATAGTTGCTTGCGTGAGGTATGGCGGGGCATATAGAACAGCGTTAATTTAAGAATATTTTAGGAATATTTTTAAATTTTTCAAAAATACTATCGATGCAGTGATTAAGGTAGAAATAGTCAGTAATTGCGGCAGAAACTTGAAAAACTTCTTAGTTAGGGAATTTCATCTTATGTTGTGTGTTTGAATTATTTAACGTGGGATACGACGCAATACGTATATGGGAACGGAATAGAGACGGTTATTTATGGTATGGCTTTGTTGCTTATGGTGATCAGAGGTAAGAGAAGAAAAGAGAAAGACAGATATACTTGTATATTTTTTTTTAAAAATATTTGTTTTAGCCCCTCCTCGTTCTATATACCCTTTAGTAACTAAGAAATAGATTTATCATTTGTCTTGAATTTTTCTGTTAAGTTTGTTCCGACGGCGAAATTCGCGTAGGGCTTTTTTGTAAAAAGGTAAAAAATTACTTTCTTTTAAATATCTCTCATGTATATATATGAAAGATAAGTTAGAAAATTTGTATGTGGCAATGCCTAATCATTTATAAGTATAGTAATAAATATAATATAAAAAATATAGAGATAGTAAGAGATCTAAGAGATTAGTTATGAATACAATAACGGCAACAGCACCGAATAATACACCTAGTTTTTCAACTACGAACTCTTCAGCATCATCGGGTAATGTTTCACCAGTTTCTTCTGTTGATAATTCTCATTCTCATTCAAATGTATCATTAGACAAATATCATGAACCTTCTTCGGTTGAAAAATTACAGCAGCAATTGAAGAAAAATTCGAATTTAACACTACCTCCAATATCATCATTTGATAATTTAATAAGAGCCGCGGAAAAACAATATACTACCCCAAATGGTGCAAATCCGCTGAGAAAATCAAGAACATCAATTACATCGACAAGTACATCTACATCGACGAGTTTGTCAAATAATAACAATTCATCGCATCTGCTGAATTTAGATTCACTTTCGAGTTCAAATGCATCTTCAACGGCGAATTCTAGATCGAATTCGACTGTTTTTATTCCTGCCATGATAAACACAGAACCTTTACCTACACATATATCGGCAACAACTAATAAGTTGACGAAACCAAGAAAGAAAAAGCAATGTCCTATTTGTTTTAATTTTTATGCAAATTTATCAACACATAAATCAACACATTTAACACCGGAAGATAGACCGCATAGGTGTCCAATTTGTCAACGTGGGTTTGCTCGTAATAATGATTTGATTAGGCATAAGAAGAGGCATTGGAAGGATGAGATTATGTCTAAAGTTAAAAATGAACATGGAGATGATGAAGAAAATAGTAAATCTGAACCCCTATCGCATTACGAACAATTGAAATCTCTACATCAAATTAAAGGGACTTTTAAATGTCCATTCAATTCTACATTAATTCAATTAGATATGGAAATGTATCCATATAAATCAAAGCCTTTAAATTTTGAAACATCATCATGTCACCAAACGGGTGTGTTTTCAAGGTGTGATACTTATAAAAATCACTTGAAGGCGTTACATTTTGAGTATCCACCAGGTACTAAAAAGAAGGATAGAAATGTTATGCCTGGCCGTTGTAAACATTGTGGGTTAAAATTTCAAAACGTCGATACATGGATTAATGACCATGTCGGAAAAGTTTGTGGTTACACTTATCATTAACCCAAAAAAAAATTAATGTTGTTTTTTTTTTTGGTAGAAAAGTGACACATTCTCTATATTTCATAATGATACATACTCTAACCTAATACATATTACTTATAAATAAATACTAATGCACTTATTTAATATAATAATAATAATTTTCAATTGTTCTTTCATCAAATGTGCCTCTGGGATGGTAGAATTTGTTGAACCAACCGTTGAACAAACGTTCGATCTCGCTTCGTCTCAATCTATACAATATAGAATGAAATGGATCCCATCTGTTGATGCAATATCTAAGTATATTTTTACACTGTGTACCGGTTCTGCATCTAGTATCGTCTCGGTAAAAAAGTTGGGTACATTTTCACAAAGTGATTTTCCTTCCAATGAAGCCATTTTCACAATTCAGAATGACATGGGATCCAATGGATACTATTTCATCCAGATGATGACATTTGATGATGAACAACGTTTTGCAATTCATTATACACCTTTCTTTCAGTTGTTGGGGATGGTTAATAATAATAATATAGCTAACAAAGATCCGTTGGTTCAGCGACCTGCTATGGAGATAGGTGCTATACAAAGTCCTATCGATAATAACATACCCTATCATAAACAAGTGGGGCAAATAAAATATGCGCCGATGCAAACTCAGCCGTTAACAAAAGTGATTAAAGTCCATAACCAATGGCAAAGAAAGAATCCTAAAACATCGCAGCATACCTATTATTCTCGGCTATATAAGCCATCCATCTCTGAGGTAACCACTACAATTACACCAGGTCGCGATTACTACACTGAAACTAAGCAACATAATGCAAGCCCTCAACCTATGCCTAAAGCAAATGGAGGTTGGTATAGTAAAAAGCCAGGATGGAAAAGGAAACCTAGAAAATTGAATTTTCTTAGGAAAAGGCTTTTACTTTAGCCTTCTCGATTTGAA
Source organism: Kazachstania martiniae (assembly GCA_003708925.3). Classification (NCBI taxonomy): domain Eukaryota; kingdom Fungi; phylum Ascomycota; class Saccharomycetes; order Saccharomycetales; family Saccharomycetaceae; genus Kazachstania; species Kazachstania martiniae. The sequence goes on from PPOM03000346.1 coordinate 68,941, forward strand.
ATCTGTTTCTCTTAGAACAATGGCATCCATTTCATTCAGATAATTAATTGGTATATACGTTGGATAGTTTAATTTCATACTTGTGTTACTTGTAAATGAACCCTTATTCTCAATACCGTTATAAAATTCAAGCCCATAGCTTATCGAAATGATCCAGCAACCAAAATTTGATCTTAATATATTTAAAATCTTAAATAGAAGGTTGAATTTGGTTAAACTGTTAATATTACTCCATTGTAAATACGAAACATTATCAATAACAATTCCCGCCAATTGGCAATGTAGGTACTTGTCTTGATAATTCATACACCTTTTCAATGCTTCTTTCGGTGATTCATTCAGCTGCAACAAGAAGTTTATTAATCCATCGATCGTTAACATTGAAGATGAGTTCATATAGAACACTGGGCCACCGCCATTGACTTTCTCTTCTTGGATAAAAGATTTCCAAACGGATATGATATCGATAATTAGTATCGCCTGATGATTATTTGAGCTTACTATTGATTGTTGTATCAGCTCCCTTTTGTAAGCCGACAGCCTAAAATCATGCTCGATCAGATGGAAAAACCTTATGTTACCACCACCATCATAATTCAAAAATTGTGATACCGGATGATAAAATTTCGATACTGGATACACTCTACAATTTGATAAGATATCCATTCGATTTTGATTATTTAGTAATATGTACGGCAATAAATATATTGGGATCACTCGAAAGAAGAGATGTCTTATGAAATATATGTTAAAAAATGGAAATAGAAGACTTGACAAAACAAAAGGAAAGGAAAAAACGGACCAAATTCAAAATTCACGATACGCGCGGCGCGCGTCACACGGGCCTGCATGCAAACTATAAGATCACCATGCGAAAGTGAATATTGAAAAAGGGGCCTCAAATTATTACCTTATAATTTGCCGATATGTTGTAAGTATTTGTCAACTTCACCCTTTGAACCAATCCAAATGGAGGTTTTATCGTGAATGTGGTTAGGAGTCAAATCTAGGATACGATTACCGAAATCATCTACGGCTTTACCACCAGCTTGTTCAACAAGGAAAGCCATTGGGAAAGCTTCATACAATAATCTTAATTTACCATTTTTGTTATGAGTATCACATGGATACGAAAATAGACCACCGTATAGGAAAGTTCTATGAACATCACCAACCATTGAACCAATGTACCTAGCAGAGTAAGCTCTTACAATTTCTTTACCATTTTCATCTAGTTGAGGAGTCTTTAATTGTTTAATAAATTCTACAATCTTACTGTCCCAATAGGCAGAATTACCCTCATTAATTGAGTAGATTGGTCTAGTAAGAGGAATCTTCATGTTTGGTGTAGTTAAAATGAATTCTCCTAAATTATTATCTAATGTAAATCCATCTACACCTGATCCCATGGACAGTAATAAATGAGTAGAAGCACCATACATTGCGTAGCAAGCACCAACCATTTCATTACCATTTCTTAAAACGTCTCTTGTAGTACCTTCAGACCCAGGTTGTAATTTAAAAATCGATACAATAGTACCTACAGAAACACCCGCATCCAAATTGGATGAACCATCAATTGGATCACAGCATACAGCGTACTTATTGTCATTGTTTTTGAAGATAATTAAATCTTCCTGTTCTTCACTAACCAAGATTCTAATAATACCACTTGATTTCATAACATTAATAAAAATCTCATCACCCAATACGTCTAGTTTCTTCTGTTCATCACCGGTTGAATTAACATCACCAGTAATACCAATCATATTAACTAAATCAGCCTTTCTAATGGTTTGAGAAATAAATTTAAAAGCAAATGCTAAAGCATTTAAGACCATACTAAAATCACCAGTAGCATGCTTCATAGCTTTTTGATTTTCAATAATAAATGCTGGTAGTGTAACAATATCAGTATCGACAATCTTTTCGACGGCATGTTTTTCTGAAGGTTTTGTAGCAGCTGGCATTTTAAAGAATTCTATATTTTGTTTTCCTAATTTTCAATATATATAACTATATTTAAGTTAATAAATTAACAATTATACTTATAAAACTAAATTAAAACTCAAGAGCAGGGTTACAAAACAAAATTTACTTAAACTCATCAAATATAATGAAAAAACATTCACTTACTCTCTTGTCTTATATAACAAACTTCTTTATAGCAATCAATGAAATTTGATATAAGCGGCTAACTCTCCTAAACTTAATTCCCGTTTTACCGAACATCGCAAATCAATTCATACCTTTAAAATCTTCCAAAAAAATATTTAAAAATTATAAAACATTCTTGGCCCGCCAACCCGGGGAGACAACTCCGCACATTGTATTTAGTGTAGAAATTATAATACAGACTAGCCAACCAGACTAAATAATCCATCTCAACTAATTACTTAACCCTTTTAAAATTCTTTCCTCCCTAGCACGTGACTACACAGATGAAATTGTGCAACCCTTATGGCATATTCTTTATTTTCGTAAATCCTTTATTAAGCATTGGGCGGTTAACTAAACATTTTAACACCGAGGGATAGAATAGAATACAGTATATAGTAATATTTCAAATAAGTCTCCTTTAATAATAATTTAAAGGAGACACTCCTATTTTTACAACTGTCTCCTAATCACTTTACTCTCTCTCAATATATCGGATAGATTGGTTACTTCTAATACTGGTAGAAGCAACTGTTCAAGTCATATATATACATATATAGGTATACGGAGATATTTTGCTTAGGTAAAAACATTCTATACTTTCTTATAGAAAAAAGATTATGTAAGAGACACTTGTGATGGACAATATTTAGCTCGTCTATCATATGGTACAATGATGACGACACGCTAGTTATTGCCTACTTATTACGTAAATGCCTAGTAATGCTGATAACCTGGTTTAACTTAGTGTATGTTGCTTAAACCAAATTCTAAACAAGTATTCTAATGAGTAGGTGAAGTAGAAGACTAATACTTTGTCTTATCACTCCATCTTCTCTATATAGGCTTAATAAGCTCCTATATTACCCCTGTCGTTCGCTCTCACAGTACGGAGGTGGTGGCAGCTGTGGTACTTGTCCTGATACACGATCTTCTCTAGGTTTCAACTTCACATCTCCCCTGCTTCCAGTATCTTTCACTAACTCTCTGCCGTACCTTTCTAATGCCCTCTTCCTATATCGCAAAAATGCCTCATCACTTATCCTCTCCTCCACCAATCGATATCTGTATCCTAGTGTGTCATCACGCACCCAGAAACAGATGGGATACTCTACCCATTCGAAGAAAAACGATGCACGATATACTTGTGTTGGATGTACTATCATCAACTTAGAGGTAATTTCATGGTACATTTTCCGCACAACATGTTCAGGGCAGTCCAGAAATATCATTGGTATGTAGTGTTCTGCCTTCCCAAGAGTGATGTACTTCAATCTACGAAATGGACTGTATGAATAATTCTTCACCCTGTT
>PPOM03000346.1:75528-88641 GCA_003708925.3 Kazachstania martiniae
ATGACAGACTCAATTACCGGTAATACAGGCATTGAGAGTGCTCAAACCAGAGGTACTAGTAATGTGCAACACACAGAACAGGTCCATGATTATCAATCAACAATTATCTCATTAACAAGTAACGGACTAGTAGTTGAGTGCAAAAACGAGGAGCAATTGACTGATCAAGGTATTAATGGTATCTTATCGGAGAGTAATGGCGCGACATGCATAACCCTATTTGAAGGTAGCAGTAGGATGGTGGATAATTTGAAAGAACAGTACAGAAATTGGTGCCAAAATAGTCCTAGATTGAATATTAAACCGGAACATCTGTCATTCTGTTATCAAATAACATATAAGAAGTGGTACAGGCTTAGAGGGAAGTGTCCTTACGCAACTATGGAAACACAAAACTTGAATATACATATGATGGGTGGTTTTACTATCATATATGGATTATCTGTTGAAGAGTGCCCAAATATTAGGAATTGTATTTTGGCATCTCCACAGACTGAGAACCCAGTCCTGGCTGGAGTGTGGATTATTTACAGTATCCTACTAAACATTTATCGGCAAGCTAATATTGCTCTTGTGCATCTCACAAATAGATTAACTGATATAGTTTCGGATCATAATGAAGGCCAGGAAATATGGAAATCATGTAACAGTTACCTCATCAAGCAGGCTAAGTTGCTTTCCATGGTATTATTGTCCGAAACAGAGATGCATGCAGAGTTAGCTGACCTACAAAATTCCCTCGAAAGTACTTTCCAACGCTCATCATTGGCGTCAGAAGAACATAAATTTCTCCAAGAAAAAGGAACTGAATTACTGTCTAGAAGTTCTGACACCATCCACCAAGTTGAAAAGCTAAAAGAAAACATCAAAACCACCTCACAGAATATAACATCCAACCACTGGAATGGAAAAATGTTGAAGTGCGTGCTTGTTCTCGCATTATGTACTGTAGTCCCTACTACTGCTGTATATAATGCATTTACAAATGTGAACTGCGGAAAGGCATGCAGGATAGGCTTTTCAGTACCATCCCTCTCGATATTCGTACTAGCCATCGCATACCTTGTCTTAATATCAAACGACATCTCCATCTACTATGTTATCAAATCCAAGTTCAGATCAAAAGCAAACGACGAAGAAAAGGGCTGTCACTACGACAAAGATATGGATCCTTGACATTCTACTATCAGACATTTATAATAAAAATTTGAATATATATTACATAATAAAATAGACCTAATTCGCACAGGTAGTGTAACCATTAATGAGCACTATAATATTGACATCCCACATTCGGTGCCAGCTATTAGGTCTCACTGTACGGAGGTGGTGGTAGCTGTGGTACTTGTCCTGATACACGATCTTCTCTAGGTTTCAACTTCACATCTCCCCTGCTTCCAGTATCTTTCAGCAACTCTCTATCGCAAAGCTCAAGCACTCTCTTCCTATATCGCATAAACGCCTCATCACTTATCCTATCCTCCACCAATCGATATCTGTATCCTAGTGTGTCATCGCGGACCCAGAAACAGATGGGATATTTTACCCAATCAAAATAGAGCGATGCACAGTATAATGTATCTGGATGCACTATCATCAACCCAGAGGTTATTTCATGGTACATTTTCCGCACAACATGTTCAGTACAGTCCAGAAATATCATTGGTATGTAGTGTTCTGCCTTCCCAAGAGTGATGTACTTCAATCTACGAAATGGACTGTATGAATAATTCTTCACCCTGTTCGTCGCTGGGCCACCTGAGTCGTACTTCATCTCAACCTGTTTGCTCCTTCGAAGCTCACGTCTGAGCTCAACCTCAAGGTAATATTGCACCATCTCCTTATTGTATCCAGACTCGGACGAGCATCTGCATTTGAATGGTGTGGTCAGATATGTCTTATTCCATATTGAAGGCTGCCCCCCCAAATATTACCAGGAAATCATCAACTCTTGCCAGCGACCATTTATCCTTGAATATCTCTGGAGTCTTTCCATATTCATATATATAGTCATTTATCATATGGGATATTCCATCCAAGACATGCGGACTTCGCGACAGATGGAATACAGGTTCAAATTGCTTATCCTCTCTTGATAGTTTGCGTTTCAGCTGTGTAATTGATTCTGCAAGAGTGTGCGATGTTCTGTCGGGCACCATATTTGCTTTACTGTTCGAGTAAATATAATTCAAACCATTCCAGTGACATTAGACTGTTTACGTTTTATTGACATAAATATATATATATATATCACCTCTGTATCCTTTATACTCACAATTGTTTATTAGTTGTTACTTAATTATTTCCCAAACACAACACCCCTTCACCATGTGCTAGCAATGTACCCTTATGTTCTTGCTATTCTTTAATTATGTAAGTGCTGCTATATATAACTCTGCTAAATACCTAGACTTGTTTTTTTAGTGCCCTGGTTTTCACTATGCAATTTTACAAAGAAAACATCGAGCAAGAGTAGTTTACAATGGAAGCAAGATAAAAGTTTACCACAGGTACCATTCATTTTGTAATATTGTGATGATGCGATCACCATTATTTTTATAAATTCAGCTACTTTGTGTTGAAAATAAGAAATTTCACTGTCTTATACCAAACGGAATTTAGCATATACAAATTGTACTAATCATGACATAAAACACGGTTAGCTTTCTGTTTAGTATTTTTTGAATATTTTATTACCAGAATTCTTATAAAACTATACTAGTAATATCAATGACCGAAGTATTCAATAGCTTCTACTCATCTTGTGGCAAAACAAATAGAATGGGTATTCCAAAATAGTATAATGTACGTCTCTCAATAAGAGGCACAAGAGTAAATTGAAAAAATACAATGCTGCGTCAGCACTACATATGTTTGAGACAATTAAGTCATTTATAAATTATTTGTGCTATATCCAAGTGCAAGTTAAGAAGAATACGTATATATATTCTTCATCAAAATGATATCACAATTATAGCCTCCAAGTACAGCACTAAATCCTGTAACTTGAAAAGATCCATATCCAAAATGCTTCAGGTAGTAACTATGCAGACGCATAAATAGAAGAGCAATACACTAACTAAACCGCACTTCTATTGACGTTCTAATAACTCACGTGATATGTTAACCGGGTAATGTAAAACAAAGATCTGTTTCACTATGAAAATGACAAACTAGTCTTCATAATTTGATTTTCTTCTTTTTTTTTAGTTACCACTTCGCTGTTCATATATAAGTTTTCGCGGTGACTTATTATTATATAAATTTTTGTTTTTTGGGATTTATTTGTAGTTTGCTGTTCTCTAAAAATTAAAGATTACGTGTAAAGTTTCAAATTTTTCAATTTTTCTCTTAGTGATTCAATACATTTATATTTAACTTGTTAAGTGTTCAATTTTAATTTAGTATATCTGTTATATTTTCTTTATATATATAACTTCTTATTGATATTATTTTGTTTTAAGAAAGTCAATTGATTGATTGTTTTCTTAATTGTATTTTATTTCATTGAAATAGAAAAAAGGTAAAAAGTAAAAAGAGTACTAATACATTTCCTAAATAAGCTTTTTGTTTCCTACTATATTTTTTGCATATAACAACAACAATACAATTATAATTATAAAATTCTACAATGGCTGGTGGTGTATTAGATCTTTTTAAGCCATTCGAGGCTATCTTACCAGAAGTTATAGCCCCTCAAAGAAAAGTCCCATATAATCAAAAATTAATTTGGACTGGGGTGTCTTTATTGATCTTTTTAATCTTAGGTCAAATTCCATTATATGGTATTGTTTCAAGTGAAACTAGTGATCCTTTATATTGGTTAAGAGCCATGTTAGCTTCTAATCGTGGTACTCTAATGGAATTAGGTGTTTCTCCTATCATTACTTCTTCTATGATTTTCCAATTTTTACAGGGTACTCAACTTCTATCTGTTCAAATGGATAACAAAGAGGACCGTGAATTATTTCAAATTGCTCAAAAAGTTTGTGCTATCATTTTAACATTCGGTCAAGCTTTGGTTGTTGTGTTAACTGGGAATTATGGTAATCCAAAGGATTTAGGTTTAGCTATTTCTTTGTTATTGATCTTTCAACTAATGTTTGCTTCTTTCATTGTCTTATTATTAGATGAATTGTTAGCTAAAGGTTATGGTTTAGGCTCAGGTATTTCTCTTTTCACTGCTACTAATATTGCTGAACAAATTTTCTGGAAGGCTTTTGCACCAACTACTATTGACACTGGTCGTGGTAAAGAGTTTGAAGGTGCTGTTATCGCTTTCTTCCATTTACTAGCTGTTAGAAAAGACAAGAAGAGAGCCTTAATTGAAGCCTTCTACAGAAATAATTTACCAAACTTATTCCAAGTTATTGCTACCGTATTTGTCTTCCTATTTGTCTTATATTTACAAGGCTTCAATTATGAATTACCAATCAGATCCACTAAAGTCAGAGGTCAAATCGGTGTCTATCCAATTAAATTATTCTACACATCAAACACACCAATTATGTTACAAAGTGCTTTAACTTCTAATATTTTCTTAATCTCCCAAATTTTGTTTCAAAGATTCCCAGCTAACCCAATTATTAGATTATTAGGTGTTTGGGGTATTAAACCAGGTACTCAAGGTCCTCAAGTAGCTTTATCAGGTTTATCCTACTATATCCAACCAGTTTTCTCTTTAACTGAAATATTTTTTGACCCAATTAAGGCAGTAATTTATTTCTCTTTCGTTTTAGGTACTTGTGCTTTATTCTCAAAAACTTGGATTGAAATCTCAGGTACCTCTCCACGTGATATCGCCAGACAATTCAAAGAACAAGGTATGGTTATTAACGGTAAGAGAGAAACCAACGTTTACAGAGAATTGAAGAAAATTATTCCAACCGCTGCCGCTTTCGGTGGTGCCACTATTGGTGCTTTATCTGTCGGTTCAGATTTGTTAGGTACTTTGGGTTCGGGTGCTTCTATTTTGTTAGCTACTACCACTATTTATGGTTACTACGAAGCTGCAGCTAAAGAAGGTGGTTTTACAAAGGACTTAGTTCCTGGTTTCTCAGAATTAATGTAATAGATAAGAACTAATATTATTACATGTCGCCATTCTATGAAAATTAGATAGATTTAAATATCTATGTGTATATGACTTATATTACTATATATTAATAGTTCAAGAAAACGAATTTAAGAATTGTTGGGGCGCTTTTTATGTTTTTTATGTATTCTGCGTTTTCCAATCTTTACATTTTGCCAAATATCAAAAACAAATTATAAATCTTTTATTAATGCTAATTATTTATTAATGAGTTATACAACATTTCCTCTATAAATGAATTCATAGTCTCATTTGTCACACCTGTAGTAGTTTTGATAATAATACTATATTTGTCACGAAGATGACTATTTTCGAACTTTAATTTCATTAGTTCCGCTAATTTTTGTTTTCTTTTCAATTGTAATAGCCCCAACTCTACACTACACTTTAGTTTATCTCCTGGAGTTATTTGTGCCTCCAAACCAGTGGAGTCGGCGTACAATTTTCTCATTTGTCTTAATTCCAAGATATTCCTGTACTTATTCTTCAAGTTCAAAATGTCAGCCTTAATCTTAAGATTTGTATAATCGTCAATCATAGTTTTATGATCAGATACATAGAGCACTTGCGGAATTTCTGATTCAATCACTTGTCTATTTTCGCTTAAACTAATGATCGTGTCTTCCAGTTCGCTGCATTTCCGACTGTTTAGTTCATATGATTCGTTATATTTTTGCATGACTAATTTCATACTACTGGCGATATGCGGAATGCCATCTATTAGTGTACTTGCAGATTGACATTGGATATTATTATTATGCTGTTGAGTATCATTCCACATCTCATTAAGCCCATGCATCCCCTTTAATTTTAATGAATTTATCGGCGACGTCTCTGTACTCGTAAACCCCATCTTATTCTCATGTAGCCGAGATGCAATAATTTCATCGTCTTCGGCAAGCTCCATTCTTGATAGGAATGGTATCTGAAAGCTTTCTGGAAAAGTCATACCCATAGAGTACGGATCTAGTAATCTTGATCCAGGAGCTTTTGGGGTATTAGATGCTATCATACTGTCTGTCTGAGATCTATGTAGAGTCGGAATGGCCGGTAAAATGTTATCAAGCTTTTTTAAAGACTGTATTGGATAATGTGAATGGACTAATGGTTGCATTGGCTGAAATTGTTGATATTGCTGTGGAATCTGACCCATCTGTTGATTTTGCTGCGATTGTTCCTGGTCTTCATGTTGCTGCTGTTGTGTATGCAATGTCACCGTCAGCTGTAAGTCACGGCTCAGCTGTCTTTTTTTAGTTACCTTTGACTGTGACGTAGTTTTTGTTGTTCTTTTCTTTGAACTTGACGTAGTGGATGTATTATAATGCTTTGGAGCCTTTGGAGGCAATTCTGTGCCTGGCATTTGCACATAGTTAAATAATGGCTCCAGGTCAGTAAGGACATTATATTTTCCTGCCAATTCCTGTGCTACTGATAAAGGAACCCAAGTGCCCTGATATTTACCAAACCCACCCTGAACCTTTTCATGTGTTTTTTCTGGCCTGATGATTTCTTGATCTAGTAATTTTGTCCTTCTGGCCTTTGTAAAATTAGCTGCCTTCAAAATATGAGTAGCATTGACCCAATTATCATCCTTACGTTTCATAATAGACCCACCAGTAGGATGAATTAGTTCGTATACTTGAACGTTGGAATAAGTAGCAGAATAAATCTTACTTATGCCACTATCTTCTAATTCCATATTTCAGTATCAGTATTATGCTCTTGGAACCAGTAAGTACAAAATTCTCAATTTCTAATAATTTAGAACCTTTCTAGCTATACAGGTATTCAGTAGATCTCTATCATGTAAATCAAAGCTTCGAGATTTTGATCTCATCTCCCAAACAATAACAAACTGCCTGTGAAAAAAAATAGAAAAACTTATGTACTTCCGGGTAGTCACAATATGATTGAAATCAATATTTAACGTCAAAAATGTAAATGGTTCAGGTTTGTAAGAGCTTCTTGAAAAACTTAAATATAATTTTCTATATATTTTCGATGATGTTATAAACTATAATAGGCCTATATACAGAATATCATTCCTTTTGTAATAGAGTATATTATATGTTTTACGACAAGAATATAGAGTTGCTCAACAAGCATTTTACCTCCTTCGTATAGCGAATATTGTCATTAAGTTGAAAAAACTCGGTTTTACTCAAAGGATTTACGATTTCTCTACATATTTCATAATGTGCTTGGTAGGTATATAATTATAAGATTTTAGTTTATACGCACGTATTTCACTCTACTATACCATTATAAAAAGACCAACCTGAGAGATGAGTTCATTATACGTGACTGACCCATCTTTACCTAAGGCTAACTATTCGAAGTTGACGCACGAAGAGGAAGTCAAATTAAAACAGATATGGACTTATTTGTTAGAATGGTGGAAAATTCCTGTTGATGGTACAAGTTGCTTTAAGAGCCAAGAGGCCGAGGCTAAACTGGAGTCAATTAAATCAGCTGGTTCGTCAACCCAAGAAAAGCCAAAAAAGTCAAGTTCTTTGTTAAGCAAGTTTTATGGTTCTTCCTCCTCTACTAGTACTACCAGTGCTGCCAGTGTAGACGATCCACAAGCACCTACACCGAGACATGATGCGACAACATATGCAAAGGGAAAAGTTCATTACGCTCTAGAAGATATTGATCCAATAGCCGGCCAGGAAGAATTTTGGAATATGTTAAAAGTTGATCCACCTGACTCTGAAATCTTCAGGTTTGCAAGAGCAAGGAAATTTGATTCATCAAAGGGACTGAAGATGATTGGGCGCACTATTGCTTTCCGTTTGAAGCACAAGATTGAATCAATTATCAATGATGGTGAATTTGGTATCTATCAAAATGGAACAAGAGGCATAATCAAAAATTTAGAGATTCAGAAAGCTGTAATTTACGGAGTTGATATTAAAAATAGACCATATATTCTGGTAAGACCAAAGTTCCACTCTTCATCTGATCAAACCGAAGATGAAATAGAAAAATATGCCCTTTTGGTGATTGAACTTTCCAAACTTTTTATGGCCACCGGTTCTTTATCGATTCTTTTTGATTTGTCAGGATTTCGTTTGTCCAACATGGACTATGGTCCAGTTAAATTCTTAATAACTTGTTTTGAGGCTCATTATCCAGAATCTCTAGGTTGCCTTCTAATTCATAAAGCACCTTGGTTATTTAGTCCAATTTGGAATATCATAAAGAATTGGCTGGATCCAGTTGTAGCCTCAAAAATTATATTTACAAAAAATTCTGATGAATTAGGTAAATATATTGAGATTGACCAGATACCAAAATATTTAGGTGGTAAAAATGATGTGATTGACTTAAACTCATACAATGCTCCCGATGGTTCAGATGATACCAAATTGAAGGACACCACCAAGCGTGATGTTATCAAAAAAGAGAGAGATGAGCTGATTAAGAAGTATCTTGGTCTGACAGTTACATGGATAGAAGAAACGAATGAGAAGACATCAAAAGATCTGTGGAATCAAAGATGCCGCGTTGGCATTCAATTAACAGAAAATTATAGGCAACTTGATCCTTATATAAGACACAGATCTACATATGACTTAAGGGGTCAATTGAAGTTATAATTATTATAGATCATGGTTGTTCATCTTGAAAATTTTATATTTATGTAATTTAGAAAATAGATGGTTTTCGTAAAATTATGATAAATTTGACCATAAACTAATTAATGTAACGCGAGTAATAAAATCAATTTTGGGAATGTAAACAAATAATAATTCTTAAATTTTTCAAAGAGAAGAATGGATAATAATAGTGGTATGCCCCTACTATTAGATGATGCTATTGAAAAATTGTTAAATGCTACTGAAGATACTCCACAAAGGGAACTAAAGCTTTGCTTGAAAAAATTATATACGTCAGTTCCTAGACATGGAATCAATCCCAGTTCAATAACGAAACTGATAAGATTTGTGTTTGAAAGTAAAGTACTTAGCATTGAAACCAAGTACGATATTATAGAAAAGTATTTAATACCTAACGATACTCTAACGCATGAGACTTTCTATGAAGTACTAATTCATCTCGGCGAAGGAAGACAACTGGTAAAGGAAGCAAATATCAAATCGCCTGCTCCACGAAAGCTTCAGGTAAAATTATGCCAATGGCTCATAAATGTCTACTTTCTCTTCTCTGAGAATATGCCCGCTGAGTCGAACTCTATACTCATACATTTATGGCAGTACAATTACTTGCAGAAATGGATTACCTATCTACTAGTATGGAATACCAAAAGTAAGACAGACATTAGAAGATGGAAAGTAAATTTGTTAAATAAAATAAGTTATAATTCAGGGTATGAAAACTCTAGGGTTCATACCGCGTTGATATTAAAGAGGTATTTAAGTGTTGTGGGCCAATCACAGTTGATACAAGACTCTTTGAAAGAACTTAATTATGATAGAGATCAATTGAAAGAATTACAAAATCTAAAATTCGAGAAGGATATAATATTAAAATTGAAAAGGATTTTAACTGTAGAACAACCGTTTAAATTTACAACTCACAATATAGATGACCATTTAAATAACTTAATTTATGAAATAAGCGACTCAGATATCAACGAAACCCAGTTGAATTTTGGTCGCCACACTTTGGAGGACAAATCGGAAATTTATCATATTGACACGTTAAGCCAACTAAGTCACAATTGGTCAAAAATAACTCTGCCATATAACGTGGAGAAACTATTATTAAACACAAAATATACCGTGAAACAACTGTATCCATTGGCAATTATGTCCAACAAGTCGAGTTTGAAAAACAAAGAGATAGAGGAATTTTGGAAACAAATGTATGAGTGGATCTCTATTAACCTTAAAAGGTGCTTTTTTGAAAGATTTATGAAAGAGGAAGAACGAAGTAAATTAATTGATTCTATCTTCATGAGTTGTCAACTATTTGATGTGTTCATACCAAAATTAATTCAAGAATTCTTAACACTTGATAAGTTACTATCAAATGAATCTCTGTTTATTAAATTATGCACCAATTTAGTACCACTACTACCGTTACCTGACAGACTTCCCCCTTTCCGCACGAAGGTCCTGAAGATCTTAGCCACCTGTCACTTGGCTCAAAGTGGAATAACAAAAAAAAAAAAAGAAGGTTTATCTAAAGTCAATATTCTAGCTATAGTTTCTAACTCATTTGTGTGCATGTTGGAAAACTGGGCATTTGAATATAAAAATAATAAAAGAGTAACTTTGTTCTCTCTTGAGCTTCTTTCTGACCTGAGAAGGTTGATATTAAATAATATTTGTCACTCCCTAGAAGATAGATTCCTCAACACATCCATTATTATTATATTAGACTCTATACCACATGTCTCTTACGAAAATTATCGAATAGATAGTGATGATTTTTTGGATAAAGTTATCCTAAAAAATAGCACAATTGATAAACTAAGCACATTAGATGATCCATTAGTATTAAATGCTTGCTGTAAATATCTGATTCAAGTTAAAGAAATTTTGGTTGATAGGCCAGCTTCTGATCCATTTGTTCAATTGCACAACCAATATATAATGGATCTTACGAACTATTTGTGGAGAAATAGGATCGCTAACTCCAGAAAAATATTCAATATACCAACTGAGTTTTTAAAGCGATTGGGTAATAATTGCTTCCTACCAGCGATGCATCTCAAATTGAAGGCACTATACTCTATTACTAGTATTCCTGCTATGTCATACCCATGTATTATTACATTAAGTGTTCTTGAAAAAGAAAAGAAAACACAGATTCAATATGACACATTGCTAAATGAGGAAGGATTTAAGAAGTTTATCAAGCGAGTAAGGAACCTTAAGAACCAGAAAGGTGTCTGGTTAGATGATATTGATTCGTTAACTGATCTTAAGGTGGAGGTACTGAAGGGCCTAGCTAGGTCTAACAAATACTTCTATATTATCAAATTTCTTGTCAATTATCTTAAAAGTCTTTCAAATTATGATCTCTTAAATTGAAATGATTTATGTAGTTGATTATATACAAGGGTTTTTTTAAAATTATACGTTATTTTTAGTGATCTTTGCTTGTTTCTTTTTTTTGAACACAAAACTAACTATATTGAACTTCATAATCATTTTGTCATATTCCCTATTAATAAGCAATGGTCTACATGAAGGAATCTCCAGTAATTTCTTGTATACAAATTCCTTACCGTTTTTGAAAAAGTCCTTGTCCTGTATAAACCGACCTTTTGTTCTTCCATTAACTACAATCTGATAGTGTTTAAAAGCCCATTCTGTTACTTTCTCAGGAACTGGCCATTCATAGTGATTCCACTCTACTAACCCTTTTTGTTTGCTTCTTATAATCTCTGCTGCTTCCTCTGATATTGAAGGTACCACAGGATATAACATGCTAATAAATTTTCTAAGATTAAACATTATTAACTCATAGCGCACGTCTTTCCTAGTAAGTGCATTGTGCAAAAGGGTTGTAATTTTCATATAATCCGATATTACTGTGTTTAGAGAAAGATAAACCTCAAAGGATTGTGTAATAGACTTAATATATTTCTGCATTTCGTTGTGAAACTTCACTTCAACCTCATCTAAATCATTCGGTGTAATGTAGTTATTACTAAACTCCCCAAGGCTACAAATACTGTTCGCAATATTTATAACCTTATCCAACCATCTTTCAATGCCTATAATTTTTGTTTCATCCCATCTTAAAACATCTGAAATTGGACTTTGAAACAATATATGGGCTCTGGTCGCATCTGGACCATGTGAAGAGATACATTGATCGGGGTCAGCACCATTATACTTTGATTTAGACATCTTCTCAAATGAAATGAGCGGAATCTGCCCTGTTTTTTTGACTACAACAGTTGAAGAATTTTTGGACTCAATCTCATCAGGTCTCAAAAACTTTTTGGTTTGCGGATCAACATAAGTCTTACCATGTACCATACCTTGTGTGATCATCATTTTGAATGGTTCATAGAATACATCTCTACCATCCCAGAGGCCAATTGTACCCAAGAATTTGCTGATAAATCTTGAATATAAAAGATGAAGCACTGCATGTTCTACACCACCAATATATATGTCAACTGGCATATTCTTGTTCACAGCTGCTGAGTCAAAAGGCAGATCCCTATTTTTTGGGTCCAGAAATCTAAAGAAGTACCATGAGCTATCAATGAAAGTATCCATGGTGTCTGTCTCTCTTTTAGCTGCATTACCACAAGATGGACATTTAGTGTTAACAAATTCAGGTATCTGTCCTAACGGATTTCCCCCTTTTGTTGAAATTTCATCCAACTCAGGTAAAAGAACAGGCAGGTCATTCTCTGGAACAGGAACAGTACCACAAGTATCACAATGAATAATTGGGATAGGAGTCCCCCAATATCGTTGTCTACTTATCAACCAATCTCTTAATCTTGTTTTTACGACCTTACTACCCATATTTTCAGATTTTAGCCTATTTATAACTTCATTTCTTGCGATATTTATATTCATTCCTGCATATTCTCCCGTATTTGTAGCCATAATACCCTCCGATGTAATAATAGGAACTATGTTACGCTGTTCAATACGTGCCCTATCCGCTTCCAAGCTACTTGGAAGCAAACAGGTTTCAATAGATTCTCCTGGCATGTTCAACTTATAGAAATCATAGTCACGTTGATCATGCCCAGGACAACCCATAACAGCTGCACCCCTCTCACTGTCGTTACTACCATAGCTACCAATAACATATGGTGCAACAAATATTGGTATAGCTGCACCAGTTAAAGGGTTTGTAGCTCTTAAATCTTTGATTTTGAAACCTTTCTTTGAATCTGGAGATAGCAATGGCATCTGCCTAACAAAATCATCCAATGAAGAGTCAATGGTACGATATTTCTCAATAATTGGGTGATCACCAGATAATGCTAGAAACTGTACCGCAAATATAGTCTCTGCCCTTGTTGTAAACACCGATACACTTTGAAAGGTTGGATCATTTGTATGGAAAAA
>PPOM03000346.1:88661-116571 GCA_003708925.3 Kazachstania martiniae
TCAGCACCTGCAGACTTTCCGATCCAATTCTTCTGCATAGTCTTGACATTTTCAGGCCAATTTGTTAATGAATTCAAATCGTTTCTGAGAGAATCAGCAAATTTTGTAATACCTAAAAACCACTGTTTTAACATTCTTTTTTCGACGATTGCTCCAGATCTCCAGGATCGCCCCTGGCTGTCAACTTGTTCATTGGCTAAAACAGTCTTATCAACTGGATCCCAATTAATTTCTGCCTCTTTTCTATATGCAAGACCATTCTTGTAAAGTTGTAAGAATATCCATTGAGTAAATTTATAGTATTCTGGATTACATGTCCTAAACTCTCTATCCCAATCAAAATTCCCTAACATGTTGTTCATTTGAGTTTTCATTTTATCAATATTTTTTATTGTCCATTGATGTGGGTTAATATTTCTTTCAATTGCAGCGTTTTCTGCAGGTAAACCAAATGCATCCCAACCCATTGGGTGGATAACATTTCGGCCATTCTGTTTATAGAATCTATTTAGAGAGTCACTAATAACATACACTCTTAAATGGCCCATATGCAGCATTCCCGAAGGATATGGAAACATAGAAAGGATATACATATCTTTCGGTTTCTTCTTCAATCTCATTTCTGGATTCACTGGCATATCGATACCCTTAATTGTCTTCTGTTTCCATTTCTCCCCTAGATCTATTAACCGTTGTGAGAGAGCATTTATCTTCTTCGAAGCATTCTTAGAACTAGAAACTAAGTGACTCATTTTACAAGGAAGTCAATACTTCTGCAAGTCAGATATAGTCCTTCTAGCAGTATTATTCTTAGTTATTTATCTTCTAGTCTTACTTTTTCAGCATTTATTCAAAATTAAAGTTCTCGGCTATTTAAGTACGGTTCATTAATATATGAAAAGGTGATATACATGCTGCAGTTTCTGTTTAGTTTTGAAAAGGACAATATATCAAAATTTCTCTAATACAATTCTTGTTGTGCTGTTATAATAATAAAAAGAGTAGTAGTTGTTGTTATCTAACGTCCAGATATACTTACATATCCGATAAACAAATTATGTATTATAGTTGAGTACAAACGATCTGAGAAACCGCGAAACTTAATTTGAAAAATATAGGTCTTATTGATGAGAACTCTATTTACAAAACAATTTGACTATACTTGAAGCATAACTCTTAATAAAAAAAGTGTATTGATCCCTATCATAGGAAAGAAATGTTAAAAAGATCTATTGAAGATGTAGGGAAAGATCTCATTGATCTAGCTGCACAGCAGCGGAGCGTTAATATAGATGATCAAAACATGCTAAAAAAGAGAAAGATCCATGCAGCTCCCATGACACAATATACGGACACAGTGGATTCAGAGTCCTTAGGTGAAGAAAAACTACCCTCAGGCTTTCTTATGAAAGTTCAGTTACGGAATTTCATGTGTCATGAGAATTTTGAGTTAGAACTAGGTCCAAAATTAAACTTTATTGTTGGTAATAATGGTAGCGGTAAAAGTGCAATCTTAACTGCTATTACAATTGGTTTAGGTGCAAAGGCAAGCGAAACTAATAGAGGCAGTTCTTTGAAAGATCTGATTAGAGAAGGATGCAATTCTGCAAAAATCGTTCTACACTTAGATAATAGTCATTATGGTTCTTACAACCATGACGAATTTGGAGACGTAATTATCATTGAAAGAACAATAAAGGCAACTGCTGCGGCATCATTCAGTTTAAAGACAGCATCTGGTAAAGAAGTAAGTAATAAGAAGAAAGATGTGCTGGCAGTGGTTGATTACTTTGCAATCCCAGTTAATAATCCCATGTGTTTTCTATCGCAAGACGCTGCTAGATCTTTTCTAACTGCAAGTAGACCAGAAGATAAATATAGGCATTTCATGAAAGGTACACTATTACAAGATATTATGGATAATCTAGCAAAAGCAAAACACATCGGTTCATCCGCTCAGGAAAATATGATTCTACACATGGAGAATCTAAAGATGTTAAAAAACGATTATAAAGAAGCCAGAAAATTAGTAAAAGATTTAAATCAAACATCAGACATGAATGAACGGAAGAGATTGTTACAAGGGAAATCACTATGGATTGATATCAAACATAACAATAATGCCTGCGATGATTTGCGTAAACAGATTGAAATTTATCAATCAAATAATCATGAGATAGAAACCAAAATTCAGCGGCGCCAGGAAAAAATCGACAGATATCGCACTGATGATGATAATTTTGAGAAAGAGATTGAATCAATGGTAAATAAAATAAATGAATTCGATCAATATCATCAAACTGTAAGACAAGAACTTCGGGATATCAAAATTTTATTTGACTTAGAGCAACAGAATAAAACTGAGGTTTTAAAAAACAGCGAAGACTGTAAAAATAAAATAAGATTATTAGATGGAAAAATTGAAAGGCTAGAACAAGAAATCCAGAGACAAATGGGGGGTGATAAAGAGCAGATGAAAGTCGATATTGAAAAATTGGAAGCAAAAAACGAAGAACTGATTAAGCAATTGGATAACTATTCAATTCAAATCAGAGAGGCTGAAAATGAAGAATCAAAATTCATTCATGATCATAACGCCGAAGTACGCACGCTTGAGCAAAGTATCCAAAAAAGAACTATGGAGATGAGAAGTATGAAACAAGGTGACAATAATTTGATTTCTTCGTTTGGAAGAAATGTTGGAGCCTTACTGAATCTCATAAAACAAAATGAAAAATCATTCAAAGTAGCACCTGTTGGGCCTATTGGTATGTATATGACCATCAAAGAAGAGTATTCCGGATGGGCACGATCGATTCAGACACTTCTTTCACAAACCTTGAACTCCTTTGTAGTTTCATGTGAAGAGGATAGTAGACTTCTATTTAAACTGATGCGAAGAGCAAACGTCAAAAACTTTCCCGTAATTAGACATAAAATGAAAACTGTCGATTATTCTAAAGGTGCAAGTCACTGCCAATACAAAACAGTCGTAGATGCAATCCAATTTAGTAAATCAGAACTTGTATATGTACTAATTGACATGAATCAAATTGAGAAAGTTCTCTTGATTGAAAACAAGGATATTGCAAGAAGCTTTCTAAAAAGTAAACCCCCAAATGTTTCAATGGCAATTTCCATCAGAAATCAACGCAGTGGATACCAAATAAGTAGCAACGGGTTTAGATTGGATTCTGTTATGTACTCTGATAAACTGAGAATGAAAGTTGGTTCGGGATCTGGAACAAACCTGTCATTCTTTCAACAAACAATTGCTCAAGAAACGCAAGAGTTATCACAAATAAAGGAGAAGTACGTCAATGTTATTGGTGAAGTGCGTGAAAATATAAAAATAATAAGAAGAGACACAAATAAGGTTAGGGATGAAATGGAAAACAATACCAGAAACATTACAAGACTAAGACTAAATTTAGAAAAAGTTCTTGATACTGGTATGTTGACCTCTGCTATGAATGAAAAGGAAACATTAGAACAGGCAATATTGGGGTATGATGGTGCCATGAAAGAGTTAGAGGCGAAAATTGAAGAAATTGCACAAAAGGCACAACCTATAAAACTAAAGTATGAATCTTCAAAAACCAAGCTTATTGAGGCACAAGAACGGATGGAACAGATTAGAGAAGATGGGAATAGACGTCGCACCAAAATTACTAACTATGAGAATGATATTAAAATATTGAATGAAAAGAAAGTCGAATTTCTTGAAGCAATCAAAATGGTGGAGGAGAATATCAGAGTTCTTCAAGATGGAATTGATAATCAAATCGCGAGTGCTACCGAATTTTGCCCTAAAGAAAGATTATCTGAAGTTGACTTACCGGAAAATCAAGAGGACATTAAATTTGAACTAGAGAAAATATCTAGAAGTATTAAAAGAGCGGAAAGGGAATTAGGTTTACCACAGGCGAAGGTTATAGAACTTTACGAGACTAGTAGAGCAAAACTAAAGGAAGGTCAAGAAAAATATTTAGCTATCGATAAAGCATTGGCTATTTTACAAAATTCGATTACTTCTAGATGGCAGAATTTAGTTAATTTACAGAAGCATACATGTCTGGAGGCAGCATGGGATTTCACAAAAACTCTTCGGATAAGAAACTTTTCTGGTAAATTATTATTTATCAAAGATGAAAAGAAATTAGATATATACATCAAAACAACGAATGATCAAGAAGCTAGGGAAGTGAGCTCTTTCTCAGGTGGAGAGAAATCCTTCTCGCAGATGGCATTATTATTAGCAACTTGGAAGCCAATGCGTTCCAGAATAATCGCACTGGATGAATTTGATGTTTTTATGGATCAGGTGAACAGGAAAATTGGTACTGCCGTGATTGTCAAAAAATTAAAAGATGACCAAAGAACCCAAACCATTATTATAACCCCACAGGATATTACTAAGATTACGGACATTGATAGCTCTGGAGTCAAAATTCATAAAATAAGAGATCCGCAAAGACACAATAATTCAAATTTTTATTCTCCCAGTTAGCTTGAAACCGTTAAAATTTTATATATAACTAGAAATAATTCATACGTTCAAAAGTTTAAGAAGTTATTATCTTGTATAGAACACATATTTTTATATTTTACAGTTAGAATATAAACCAAAAAGATACACTAGAAATCTACTATTTTACTCTTCGGAAAATCAGCGATTTCTGGAACTGGGATTTCTGGTACATAGTATACTTCCCCTTCCTCATTAATTCTTTCTCTATCCTTTTCACTGATTGAGTAAATCTCTTTAACATTTTCCTGTAATAAACTCACAACTTCAATAAATTTTTTCTGTATCTGGTAAGCCTGTTCTCTCATATTACGTCTACATAATCCATCAATAAGTTTAACGGCGTCTGGTTTGCTTTGATTTAATCTATCAATTAACCTACCAACAGATTGGACTAAATATTCTTCTTCATAGATAGTACCCTTTTTCCCACGAGCTCTTTTACGCTCTTCACGACGTTTATTTTTAGCTGTACGTCTGGATGCACCAGTTTTAGCTGTACCACTTGTCTTACCTGTATATCTAGTAAAGAAGGATTCCTTAGTAGATGTTTCAGAAGGTGCAATTGATACATCATCTGCCTGTTCAACTTCTTGACCATAGAATGCATACGGATCCTCTTCTTTCTTTGCACGAAGTTCTCTCAACCTTCTCAATTGAGAATTGACTTGACCGATACAGTCTGCAATTAGTTCTGCAATTGTACCAAATCCTTCACCAAGGCCCGGATCAACGACCTCTTCAATTAATTTAGATTCATCTTTTCTAATTGCAACAAGACAGGCGGTAGCATAGTCATAAGATTTACAATATAGTTCCATAGCTTCCTTAGTATTGTCTAAGAAGTCTAATTCCAATTCAGCAGCTTCAACATACCTATGCTCAAAAGTTAAAGTGGAAACAAGTTCTTCTGCAATTGCTTGAACCTGGCCAGGAAATTTACCAGTAGCAATAGTAAGAGCTTCACGCCACCTTTTCCCTAAAACGAAGGAATCCATAGCTTCCTTGAACATATCTAGCATTTCATAAATTATAGCAGCATCCGCATATTCCTGTTTAGAAGTTAAATATCTTGCAAAATGTTTATAAATCACATTTTGCTTATCAGTCTGGTAACGATATAACGATAAACCATGTTCATACAATTCATGAGCTTCAACATAATGAATAAGTTCGTCAGAAACTTCCTTATCATTTCCTTCCAGAGCAACTAAATGATTTAGTGCTTTTTGGTAGTTCTTCAAGTAATCGTCAATCATATATCTACGACGTATTGGTTCATTATCATGCAATTCTTGTAAGAATGGTAAGTATTCACGAGGATCCATTTGTGATTTTTGGGCAACAAGAAGAGCTAACTGGACATCATACAAAGACAAGGCAACCTTATAGACAAGATTGACATCTTGCAGGAAACATAAATACGTAACGTTGCTATCCTTTTCTTCTTTGTCTTTGATCGAACTGATTAGTGTCAATGCATCTTCCAAATTCTGTGGCTTTTGTGTAGCATATGCTGTAATAATCGATTGCATATATTTATTTTTATACTCATCTTTGCTTAGCAACACTTCAAGTACAGCATTACAAACTTTATTGATCTTAGAAGTCTTCGGATCATAAAATTTCTTTTTGACGTATTCTTGCATTTCAGTCAGAGGTTCCGCTGATACCTCAAATGCATCCGTGATACCAATATTCAAGGTTTCTTTATATTTTGTTTTAGAAACATCTTCGTCACTAAGACAGGAAATAAATAAATTCAGATAATCCACCTTTTCGATTTGAGTCACAAAGAGTTCTAAGTTTTCTAAAAATAGCTCAGGTGCATAATCATAAAGAATGTCTAAATGAATTCTGTGGGTTCTACAGAGAATAAAGGCGTCATTATACTTCTTCGCTAATATATGCTTACGAACCTCTGAAAGAATTATAATCCTTGGATAAATCGTCTCTAAGTTACCTCTTGGTGCTTGCAAAACAACGGCACCTTTACTTGGAATTACAGAAACTAATACAGAGCCACGTTCTATGGCTCTGACTCTCTCATCTTCCACATTTTGTTCAACAATCGGTAGAGGTTTGAAATTTGTAGAATTTAGATGGACGAATTGTAAATTATGCTGAGCTGTAGTAAATAACAATAGCGAATCAGTAATCTCTATAGAAGTAACTGCTGTAGTCAACTGAACATTATTAGCAAATAGTTTGCCGTTATTTGTGATACCAAAGGCAACTAATTCAGAGCTATCGGTATTCCATTCATTTTCATCACTTGACACAGTATTATGAATTCTTTTGACTCTAAAGTCTCTAACCAACTCAGGAAACTTTGTAACTTGGCTCATTTGACCTTCTGTATCTAATTCTACTATAGAACCATCTCTTGTTTCGTAAACAATATGATTGTAATCGAATGAGCTTCTAAGTAGGATAATCTTATCATACACCTCAACAACATTGATAATACTGGGTTGGTAGACATCTTGAATGTCAATTAAGGCAATGCGAGACAAATTTTCAGAATCTAGTAAAATAGCGATATGCGAATCATTTATAAAAGACAATTGACGAAGAGAATCTAATTCACTAGCAAATTCTGTCTTCAAAAAAGTAGAAATAACGGATGGGTGTTTCCCTTTCCTCATCTCATCTAAACTCGAAACCGTTGCTATCACCAATTCATCATTTGTAATCGCACCATATATTTCGTTTGATAAACTTGTTGCTACATCTATGACATTGTTTGGTGCATCAAAGTCTCTGAAATAAATTGGGGGTGGAACATTGGCAAAAGCAAGCGGTGTAATATTTACAGTTCTGCCGTCAATTACTAGAGATGTACCATTATCAAATGGTTCCAATGTCGGACCCTGGCTCATCTTATATGCAAAGTCAACAATGTTGACAAAATTATCATTACCATACATTAGAGTAAATTCTTTTTCTGGATGCCATTTCACGTATTGAACATTATGAGAGTAGATTTCTTGTTTTAAGAACCAATGGTAATTTTTTGTAGTCCATAACTGAATTGAATTACTTAAAACGATAGTTAAAATATCTGAGCTACTATTCCAGCACACGCTTTTAATCTCCTCATCCAGGGGTAATCTGGTATCGAATTCATAATGTCTTAACCCATTTCTTTCAAAGAAAATTAAATCCAAAGAATTATCTTCACCTCTATTAACTTTACGTTGAATGGATGCAATTTGTGAACCTTGTGGTTTCCAAAATAGTTGGTGTTCCATACCATCAACAGGTTCAGAAGCACTGTCTAATTGACCATCACGTGTGAAAACACGTAATGCTCTCCTTTGGATAGAATTTTGAGAGTCATCGGGGTCTTCGACTGTTTCAATGGTAGTAATCACGAAGTATTCGCAATCACCTCTCCAGGAAATAGAAACAGAACGATTATCTAATGAATTAATCTCACCCGTATCGACCATATAGGGCATAGTTGGGTCTCTCAATTCATTCCCAATCAAACCAGATGCCTTTAAACTTGCCAATGCCTCTCTTTCCATGGCACGTGTACCCTTCCCTCTAAACTGGGTTTCTTTCTTACCCCATCCAACAGTAACATGTTTAGATTTCTTTAAATCATCTGCCTCTAGGTGATACTCAGCTATAGGTTCATATAACTTACTCAATAGCACCACATTACGGTCTCTAGTGACTAAAACTAAAGTTTCTTCATCATAAGACCATTCGGAAGCTTCAATCCCATTATCGATAGTTCCTACTATCTCAACAAGCGTCTGACTTGGATCAAAAGTGACTGGGTCATATGTAGCCGAGATTATATCACCTTGTTTAAAAACAAAGACTAATTGATTAGCATCTGCAAAATGAATAAAAGATAACAGCTCGTCGTTGAATGTTTCAATGTTGAATGATGCAAGTATATTTTTAGAGCCATCTTTCATATACTGTTGAACTTCGATCATACCAGCATCCAATGCACCCAATACACAAGTAATGGAATCAGTTAACGTATCGAATATACTATCTAATAAGACAAATGAGAAATCACACTCACTGCCCTCTATAGCAACCGGTTTTAAACGGCCACTATTTAAAGTCACCAAATTACGCATTGCAAAACCTGTTTGTTATTTATATTCTTTAAAGATTCAGCAATCACTCTCCTTTAAATGAAATGATTATTAATATATAATGGTATCAATCATTTTATGTTGAAATTTGATTAAAATTCGAAGGGCATCACTAAAAAAAAGAAAAATTTTAGTATCATCAATAACGGAGCACGTGATATTTAATTATCACTCACTTGATTGCTGATTGCATTGCGTAAAGCAGGTATCTCTATTGATTCCAATTCATTAATACGTTTACCATAGTAATAATTAGCTAATGCGACCAAGTTTACTTCCTCAGGTAATCTCTCTTCCTTAACTTTTATACTATCATCTGCAGAAATACCAGCTTCAACAATATCATTAAATAGAGTTTTAATTGTGCGTAATGAGGCAGTACACAGCATGGGTGTATACAACTTTGTCAATTTATGATTCTGTAAGTCGTTCAGAATTTTAGAATCGATTATAGGGTGTACTAGTAGATCTTCGATGCTGACAGTCTTGTCATCATGGACTAATTGGTGTTGTCTTTGAAGAATTACTTGCAAAAATAGTAGTATAACATTAGAAGGGTAATCCATTATTGATCTTGTTTATGTTCTTAAACCTCTGACCATCTAATAGTGTCACTTTGGTTTGATTTAATACATTAAAAAGATCATTCTAGTTTCAGAATATATATTTGAGATTTAAAGAAATAACCGCGACGCGCGAATTAGCGATTCTCTTTTTAACATAAATAAGTTACGAGGTATTTTATAGTCAATAGCTCTGAATATATTGTGGCCACAATATAGAAGATAAACTATTGATAATTAGTTACTGTCTTAGAAGTTTCTTTTGCACGAATTGGAGTTTATAATTAAACTACTATGGGTATGTAAGGTTTACAGTTTATTTAATCCAATAGGTACTAAATACTAACAGACATTATTATTTTAAACAGACAAATCAATTACAAGAGGTTTAAGTGATAAACTCTACGAAAAACGTAAAGCAACTGCTTTGGAACTGGAGAAACTAGTTAAACAATGTGTCATTGATGGTGATTATGCTAGAATAGAAAAAGTAATCGATGAACTGTGTAGAGACTATGCTTATGCATTGCATCAACCAATGGCTAGGAATGCTGGACTTATGGGTTTAGCTGCCACTGCTATTGCATTAGGTACTAATGATGTCGGCAAGTATTTAAGAACGATTTTACCTCCTGTACTAGCATGTTTTGGGGATCAGAATGATCAAGTTCGATTTTACGCTTGCGAAAGTCTCTACAATATTGCAAAAATATCTAAAGGTGAAATTCTAGTATACTTTAATGAGGTGTTTGATGTGCTCTGCAAAATAAGTGCCGATACAGAAAGTTCAGTAAGAGGAGCAGCCGAACTATTGGATCGTTTAATAAAAGATATCGTGGCAGAACGTGCGTCGAGTTACGTGAGTGTTGTAAATCATGATCCAAGGAAAACACCTTCTGCCACAAAAACAGACCCATTAAGTGGAGACGTTTACCAAGAGGTTTATGAGCAGGATGGTCAATTAGCATTTTCATTACCAAAGTTTATTCCACTACTTTCTGAAAGGATATACGCAATTAATCCAGACACAAGGGTATTTCTAGTTGATTGGATTAAAGTCTTATTAAATGCACCAGATTTAGAAGTTATTTCATATTTGCCTTTTTTTCTCGGTGGTTTATTTACCTTTTTAGGTGACTCTCATAAGGACGTCAGAACTGTCACCCATGCCTTGATCGACTCACTACTTCATGAACTCAATAGGGTAACACAACTGAAATATAGTATTCAGAAGAAAGAACTTGAAAGAAAAAAAGTCTTTGACAAGCAGGATTTACCTCAAAAAAAATTGGATGGCGCCTTAATTGCTGAAAAGAAGAAGTCATTATTAAATGCATTTGGTGACGTAACGATTAATGAAACAGGTAATTTCAGTAATGAAAACAACAGCAATTCTTTAAACAGTACGGAAAATGAACCATCCCAGGAGGAGCAGAGTACTACACAATCGAAGGATGTTACAATTGAATCTTTAAGGAATGGTAATGAATATATTCCAGGTCAAGATACTCACATTAATTTCCCTGAGATTATCGGTATTTTAGTAAATAATTTGGCTTCATCAGAATCAGAAGTTCAATTATTATCCTTACATTGGATTAATTCGATTCTACCTATCGCATCAAATGATTTCATCCCATTTTTTGCTAAAATTCTTTCAGTGCTTTTAAAGTTGTTAAGTGATGCAAATCCACACGTTAGTGAAATTGCGAGAATCGTTAATGAAAAACTGTTGTTGTTATGTGACAGCTATGACCATGGAGATACAGAAAATCCAATAACATACGGTTCTATTGTGAACAGCCTTACATTACAATTTTTTGATACTAAAATTGATGCTAAGATCGCATGTTTGGATTGGTTGACGTTAATTTATCAAAAAGCACCTAATGAAATATTGGGTCACAATGATAGTATGTTTTTGACATTATTAAAATCCCTGTCTAATAAAGATGCAAGATTAATCGAGAAAGCTCTTGACCTTTTACAGCATTTATGCTCTCAATCCAATGATAGTTATCTGAGAAGATTTTTAGAAGATTTTTTGACGTTACTTAAGAGAGATTCAAAATTGTTGAAATCAAGGGCTAATTATGTCATGAGAAAAATATGTGTAACTCTATCACCTGAGAGGGTTTTCAAAGTGATTTCTTCTATATTAAATACTTACGATGATATCGTGTTCATAAGAATGATGATCCAGATTTTGAGTACCAATTTGGTTACTGCACCAGAAATGTTTCCATTACGTAAGAAACTGAGGAGTGGTGATGATGTTATTTTTTTCACAAGTTTATTCAAATCATGGTGTTACAATCCCGTATCGGTAATATCATTAGGACTCATTTCTGAGAATTATGAATTAGTTTATTCTGTCATACAGGCTTATGCAGATTATGAATTAAGATTAAATGATTTAATTCAACTAGACGTTTTAGTTCAATTATTTGAGTCACCTGTATTTTCAAGAATGAGATTACAACTATTAGAGCAACAGAAGTATCCGTTCCTATATAAATCACTTTACGGTATTCTAATGATTTTACCCCAATCCAAAGCTTTTGATATATTGAATAGAAGGTTGAGCAGTGCAAATATTTGGATATCACAACCCTACTCAATGAACTCACCGTATAGAAGTAGAGAGAATGCAAGTACACACAGTGAGTCTGATATCTCACAAAGGTCGGTTAGTCAAAATAGGTTACGCCATCAAGATCTTATAGAACATTTTAATAATATCATGAAGATGGAACATGAAGCGCTACAGATAGTTTCGCCTAACGACTCCATCCTGCCAACTTTAGAAAATGAAAATGAGTTAGTAGATGAAGCTAGTCTTCCGTCAATTAACCCAATAAGAACAGAACTTATCAACTCAGCAATGAAAAACAACAAATCTGATAGATCATTTGAACAGCCTACGGATACAAGTTCTGTTATATATAGAAATCCATCGGTCAGTAGTTCTGCTTCTAAGACTTTATCAATCAAACCTACTTAACTTGATTATATACAAATTAAGAATACTTTTGAATTTAACATTTAGTTGCTTAAGTTTATAAAATTTGAAGAATTTTAACAATTGAAAATTATTTTATATGTAAATATTTTAAAATGCAAAATGATTATGTACGCATGAATATATATTACACATGATATCAAAAGCAATCCATCTATTGCAGAAGTTCGTCTCTGTAATGTGTTTGAAAATTAGCCCTTTTGACTTCTTTGCGAAATCTATCATCGGTAGCTCTTTTTTCTAATTGTTGCATTTTCTTCATACCTTTTTTATATTGCTTCTCTGTAACCCCACTAATCAGTCTTCTATCAGCTGAGGTAACTGCTCGTCTTTCACCTGAATTCTCATTCTGTACCGGTAAGTTTTGTCTGTAGTATCTCTGACCTGCTCTATGACCCAATCTCGCACCACTTGGTAAAGTTAATTCTAAGCCCGATTCATCTACAGAAACAGTAGTATAATTGGAATTAATATTATATTCTACCTTATCTTCACCATCATTTTCTGGCTCAGTAAATTGAATCTTCTTATCTGATTTCATAGTCTTCTTTTTAGGTTCGTCTTTCTCAAATAATGAACTGAAGTCATAAAATTCAGCAAATACTTCCTTTTCTTCCTTGGTTTCATATGGCATTCGGGCATGACGCTTTGAGTTCATATGTGCCCTGATACTTTCCAAACTGGAACCTTCGAAGTTACAACACAAACAAGAGTACTCCTCTAAGATAAGCCTATTTAAAAATGTAAGCAATCCTTCTAGATTAATCAAATATGAACGTTCCGGTATATATAAACCGTGTTTATGGAACATATGTTTAACATTCCTTTCAATATCATTATTTTCTAAACCACAATAAATACACTTGGTGTTAGAAAGATTATCAGATTTTGCATTATTATTTACCATTTTATCAGACAATTCATCATCACTAGTTGCTGCATCATAATTTGATTCACTAGTAAAACCATATTCCGAAACAGAGTCCTCACCATAATCAGTGTTATTTTCTGTTTCAAAGGACATTTTTGAGATTTGAGATGTAACTGATTCCGTACCAGAAATGGTTTTATGCAATGCAGTAGTTTCAGAAACATAATCTGGATCCTCATTTTGAACTGCTAAATCATGAATGTCACTAGTATCAGTACGTTTCTTGTAGTGTTTGTTTCTATTGTTTGATTTAAGAATAGGAAATCCAAACTCATCAACTTGGTTAGCAGCTTGTTCTCTTTCTGAAATTTGTAACTTTTCAGCAAACTCACCAGCTGATACTGGAGCTAATTCTGCGACTCTTCTCTTCAAATTATATCTATGCCAGTCTGTTTTCATATGATATCTCTGTAAATCACTTGTTTTGAATTGAGTAACACAAGAGTTACATGTAAATGAAACACTCATTTCTATTAAACCAAATTATTAAATATGTGTATATTTTTTTACGGTGATTATGGATTAATAGCTGAAGTCTACATGATGTATTTAACACTTACAAATTATCCTTCTTAATATACTCATCGCCCGCCTCATTTCAATATTTCGAAAAAAATCTTCGGGTAAAAACCAGTAGATTAGGTATGTTTATTATGACTACGACTGCATTATTACTGTGCAAAAAATGATATTAATTATGTATTAATGTACAAGCAGAATTGAAGTATGCTCACATATAAAGGTGTGTATATATGGTATTAGTCAGTTAAACCTTTGCTTAATTTTCAGTCCATGGAGTAGAAGCCTTTGGCCACATACGTTTGAATAATGACATCGCAACAACATCTTGTGCAGACAATTTGGTATCGAATGTAGCTTTGAAATAACCATGAGTACCCAAACTTTCTTTGATGAAACCGCTTCTTCCAGTTTTCGTGAATAACGGAATAGATTTGAACCATTCAACATCCTCAGGATTGAAGAACATATAACGAATAGTTACAACGTTCTTATGGAACCTAAATGGATGACCTGTCAATATAGCTCTCTTAGCCAATACTCTATTATGATCAGCATTTAAGAATGTACCTTGGCCAACTAATTCGACACGCTTTGGATCTGTTGGGGATGGTTTGAAAAATATAGCTGGCGATTCAGTAAAATCGACAGGAGCGACACATGTAGCAATCGACATAGTATCTGGATGAAGGAATCTTTCCGATTTATGGACATTATTTGGGCTACGAGTGTCAGCAGAAAATAATGGGTTGATGGTATAACGTCTAGCACCATATTGAACAATTAAAGGTTCTTCAGCTGGGACAGGTTTATCATATTCTTCCCATCTATGCAATGAGAAATTAACAACTGCATTCTTATGCTCATGTAACAATAACCCATAAATAGGAAATAATATTTGGGAAGGATCAGATATTTTTGCTAAGAGAGCATTTGGAAATACAATGGAAATTCTGATCCGATCACCAGCAACAACTTCTGCGTCTCTTACAGCTTCCTTTATGATTCGATTACGTGTATTTTTATAATTACCAATTCTTAAAACACGCTTCCATTCAGCTGGACGTTCTGGATCTTTTTCATCAACTTCCCAGATACAATTATGCAAGTTTTTTAAACCTCTATATCTCTTCATAGCATCGATAGCAGACTCGGTTGGACTTAACTCAATTTCATCCGGGAACTCCCTATCTTCTTTTTCAAGAGCTCTGTATTCGTTTAATTGACGCTCTTCTTCTTCTGGTGATAAATCAATGAACATATCTTCACCATTGTCGGATTTATTATCATCGTCAGCCTGCATATTATTCTCATATTCTTCTGCTAAACCATGATTTGTGCCTTCATCTTCCAACATCATCCCGTCATCATCCTCATCATCCTCATCTTCAACATCATCCCCAGTAATGACATCATTCAAGTACCATTTTGCTTGATATTCTGATGTACCTTTAGGTAACTTAACATGGTGATCAGGTTCAACAGCACCTGGTAAGAAACCATGGTCATCAAATCTTGCTGACTTCAAGTTCTCATATTCAAAATCTTCTTCATCGGACCATTCTTCCTCCATTTCTTCAGGACCATATTCATCTAACGTGTCCCTGTTTTCGTTGGATTCGAATATACTATTATCATTCATATCAAAAAGATCATCATCCTTATTCTTCTGTTTTTTCATTCTGGAAGAATTTTTAATCTTTTCTATCTTCTCAATTTGGAAATCACCTAGGCCCGGAATGTGAACCAAACGATTAGCATTAAAACCAATACCACGTACGGTACCTTCTACCAGTAATTGCCCTAGACCATTATTAACTTCATTGAAATCTATATGATCTGCAACCAAGTAACCTCTGTTATCCCTCCAATTAACAGAACGTGGTAACTTTTGGCATAAAGTTCTCAATACATTTAATGAATCTGATGATTTTTCTAAATTGTAAACACGATCTTCATTTGGGAAGAAATGCTTGAAATAACTTTCCAAGGACTGTTTAACATCAAGTTGGAATTTTTCTTTCGGATGGACTTCTGATAAGTTTGAAACAACACCTATGTAAGATGAAATACCTTGCAATTCTAAAGCACGAATAATTTGTTCACCAAATTCTTCATCAACTTCGGAAGTACCACTTAAACCAAATACGACGAAGTCAGCAACTTTAGCACAATCAAGAATATTCAAAAAATTGGACATATCTGGTACTATAATCTTCAATGTACTCTTAAATTTATTAATTCGATAATTTTTAATACTGGCTGTATTTCCAAGACCTTCAAAAATCATCAACTCCTCTTCAGGCAAATCAGCTGATACTAAAATCTTTTTTATTATATCAGAAGAATTCACATCAGTAGTTAATGGGATTACAGTAATAATCTTTTCGGCACCATTTGAACCTTCGAATAACTTTCTATTCTCCATACTTTCCATGATCTTTTTAGTTCTCATTTGCTTAGCAACATTCTTACGTTGAAGCTTGGATGTGACCTTAATGGTTTTACCATGAGCAATATCTTTTTCAACTTTACCTTTATATAATCTTTTCAAAGCACCTTTACTAGCGTGTTTAGATTTGAAAGTCTTGTGACCATTTTTCACAGAAGACCTGTGTGAGTGACCTGCCATTTCTTAATTTTATACGTCTAAAAGTTCTGTTTAAATAGTAAAACAAACTAAAAAACAATTAAAGGAAATTTCTATAAAAGTAACCTAAAAATTGAAATTGATACTAACATAATCAAACATCAGTTTATTACTTCAATTGTTAGAGATGCTCATCTCATGAAAAATTTTCAGAAAAAGTGCAAAAAAAAAAAGATTAAAAAGCGGAAAATATACAAAAAGGAGACTGTTCTGCTTTTTTTAAAACCCATTAACCCAATGTTGTTTTTACACCCAGACATATAAAATTACTGAAGTCATTACTCGTCTTACTTGTATCTTTTCGGGTATCAGTAAGTTAGACGGGTGGAAAAATGAGGACAGGCTGATTGTAAAAGCGGCAAGTAGTAACTTATTCTGCTAGTAAGCAAGAGTGGAGGAGGTCCTTGTCAAACTAGACTTGACTAGACTCGAAATACTCGCTAATCCTTTCTGGTTGGGCTGGCGAGGAACTTACAGTAGTAAACTTTACGAAATGCGATTAGTGGAGTATGTGCTAAGCTTGTTGGTTATGGAATATTGGGTCATTCTTACCTGGCTTGCGACCTGGTAACCGAATATTGCTAATGTCTGCCTCTTCGTGTTCACAGTGAGCAGTATGGTAATTTACAATTAAATGATGTTAAAGTAATAAAGGTATTCAAATTTGCTGTTTAAAAAGCTTTTAATAAATCACCCAACAAGCGACAGTACAGTAATGTATGTAAGATGTGGTTATATTGTTTGAAGTGCAAGAGTTGTTTTGAGAAGTTATGTTAGAGAATAGTTGAAGGTCAGAGAACTTTTAATACTGAACAGATCCAATATATACTATTAATCCAAATATGAAGTAACTTAATAAGTTAATAACCCTGTGATTGGCGACCATTTTTGAATTTATGATTAATGACAATAGTTTTATGAAGGGGGACTGGAAGCTTAATTGAATGAAAGCTTGGAACGGAATGAAATGAATACATACAAGAAAGGAGTAATTAACATCTGAACAAATTAGAGAATTTATATTTTGAAAAGATTATCAAATCAACCCAACTTTAAACTACCAAATGTGAAATAAGTTTACTAACAAATATCTATTTCTTTTACATAGAACACAATGGCTCACGAAAACGTTTGGTTCTCCCACCCAAGAAGATACGGTAAAGGTTCCCGTCAATGTCGTGTCTGTTCTTCCCACACTGGTTTAGTCAGAAAGTACGATTTAAACATTTGTCGTCAATGTTTCAGAGAAAGAGCTAACGACATTGGTTTCTACAAGTACCGTTAAATAGTTTTCTGTTAATTGATTGCACATGTTGTGTAAACCGTTAACTCGAAATTTTTATTGTACTTCAAATCCTAATTCTAACTATATACATATTAGACGTCATTTTTATAAAAAAATAAAGTTTAGTTATCAACTCTTTTTTAAGCTTTTCTATGTACCTTCACATATTAGATAAAACACTCACAGCAGACTTCCATTTCATGACCTCTTCAATTCCCTTGATTTGAATAATATCTCTGACAATAGCCTAGCTAAACCTAACATAAACTACAACAGTTTACCCTAACTCACGTTTTGTTTGAAAAAACTTCTCGGTGAAAAATAAAATTTATATATAAAGGACCTATTTTGACAAATATTATGCCAACTTTTTAGATTCATTATAAAGAAACCGAATCAAATATAGTACCGGAAACAATGCCACAGTTGGCTCTTCTGTCATCTAACAGTTGCTAATTGCCAGTATTTCAACAAGATTGGAATGCTAGTTTCCCAGATTAAAATTTTATATTTATGGACAGGATAGGAAGTCCGTTGTCTGTGTACTCTAATTGAGTGATGGACTTGGGATGTCGAAGAAAGTCTACATTTTTTATTTATTTTTTATTTTTAGTTATATTGCGTATAGTAGTAGTAGTAGTAGTTGTTGTTGTTGTTGTATTTTAGTATGCTTTTGGTAGTGTACAAACGAAATTTGGAAACTATTTATCTACATAGATTAAAATTGTTAAGGCTCATGCACTGTAAACTTCTTTAGTGGTTGACGAACTGGGGCAATACTTAACCTGGATTTGAATTCTCCTATGTCTTCAATCAATTCACCTGTTGGATATTCCGTAGTATCAAGCTTCGTTTCATCTATGTCACCACTTGTAATCTCTGATTTCAGATGAACAATTACTTTGCTTGATTCGGGACTTAGGATATACTTCTCATAAAATTCAATCATTTGTTCCTTGGTAAGGGCTTCAATTAATTTAGCCTTCTTTTGGCGATGTGTGTAGTTGTAATCACCTAAATAGATGGCTGCTGTGTACCTGGAACTTTCTTCTCCCATATTTTTGTACTTCTGCAATAGACTCTTACAAAGTGCGTCTTTATGCTTAGTGAAGTCATCTTCTTCCATTTCAATCAAGCTTTCACCAAATGTCTTGTAAAAATTGTCGATTCTCCATTCTAAGTATGGCGTTGTATGTTCTGATTGAACTAAAATACGAATATTTGCGGTACCATGATTATTTAAACTTGAGCTGAATACAACATAACCCAGTTGCTCTTTAGTCCTTAAGGTATCAAAGCAGGGTTCGTGAATCATCTGTGCAAATAAACCACATAAAGCAGATAACTGTTCATTATAAATTTCAATTTGGGTAACGTGCTGAATGCATGAGTTAACGTTTTTAGTATCTTTCAACTTTGTTTCATATCTAAATGTTTTCCCTTTTGGAATTAAATATGATCTCAATCTACTATTTTTGACTTCTGAATTTACAATATTATTTGGAATTAAATGACCAACCAAAGAATTAATCTCGAAAGCTTCTTCAGACCTAAAGTTACCATGGACTAGAACTTCGTAATATAACTGTTCATAAATTGTAGGAATATAACATAATAATTGTTCAAATGAGATCTTTTCAACTACCTTTAGCTTCTCCTCATTTGTCCACGACCTTTCATTAATTAGAGAATTGTAATGTGTAGACATTTGTGAGTATGGAACTTCATACATCAAGTTATTCAAATGTTGAACAGTCTTAGCTTTTACAATTTTGAATCTTTCTTGTTTTGGAGTGAAATCTTTTAGCCCTTGTAAAAATCTAGTTAAGAGAATAATCAATTTATGATTAAAACCTGAAATCGTAATATCAAGACCTTGGTTTGTCTTCGAAAAAGACAAGTTCAGATTGGCACAAGCTGCATCGTATTGCAAGTCCTTTAGATGATCGTTGACCATTTGAACGTAAATAGTAGAGAGCATACTATTCAAGATGCTAGCACGGGTATGTGGTAATTTTAAGGATATATAAATATAACCTCTTGGCTGCCAGAAACGGTCATCTTTCTTAAACCATAACTTCCCACATGGGGTATCACATAATAACAAAGGCTCATCTAGTGGTGTTCTCACTTCTGTCTTCTCGACTGCAAAATTATTTGCAATGAATTCATTTGGGCGAGGTAAATGTAAATGCTCATTCAAGCCCGGTTTATTGATTAACTTCAATAAAGCAGGAGAATAATCAAGAATCTTATACTCGGTTTCGTACCACTTTTCTTTTTTATCTGTATCCAATTCTTTTGCAATTAGAGTGATACGTGAGTTTTCTACTCTCAGCGAGTTTATGTATTCCATAACAATTTCTGGTTCATTTTTCGACATTAGAGATAAAGCTAATATCTGATTGACCGGTATATATTCTTTTGCTAAATGCTTGGCTAAAACAGAGACAGTACTGGATGGATTACCCTTTTGTTTGAACTTGAAGTTAGCATTGGCAATATCCTGTAATTCAGTGAAAACCCAATTTTGAGGTAATGAACTCTTTAGCATTTCTATGTATTGAAAAACGTGGTGTGTAACTTTCTCATGATTCTTTAAACCATCTTCAGTTAAGTCAATATCAATAGAAAAGAAAGCGTTACCTTCTGAAACTGTATGACCACCAGCAGATAATTCGTTGGCCCAACCAAGAGACTTCAGGTAGGAAAGGATGGAACCAGAACCTTCATGACCGATCAAATGACTAAGTATATGATTAGGTTTTGATTCCCAATGATGGTCTACATCAGGAACGGTAAAAGAGATTTCAATTTTCCTTAATTCCTTAACTGGTTTAACATGAATAATTTTCTGTAATTGATTTTCCACTAAAATTGGCTCTTCATATTTTGGTAATTCACGGTTTAAAGTCTTAACATCCTTAAACAAATCATATGCCCAATTAGATAATGTATCCAAGTCTTCCCTACCAAGAATACAAAGTTTCATCAAGTTGGCAGAATATGAACTGTTATAAAACTTCAATAGTTCCTCTCTAATATCTAGACCCATTGATTTTGGAATTTCTCCCAAGGTCTTCAAATTACCCGTCGAAAATTTATGATAAGGATGCTTTGGGTTAGTTAACGACTTATCTAATTGATAAATTCTCCACATATCATTTTGCAGATTTTTTTTATTTTCACTATCAACAGCATTGATTTCCTTATCTGTAGAATTTTTGTTAAATAATGGACCTGTAAAGAACCCAGAAAATCTAT
The DNA here is from genome assembly GCA_003708925.3 of Kazachstania martiniae. Taxonomy (NCBI): domain Eukaryota; kingdom Fungi; phylum Ascomycota; class Saccharomycetes; order Saccharomycetales; family Saccharomycetaceae; genus Kazachstania; species Kazachstania martiniae. The sequence continues at coordinate 109,548 of PPOM03000346.1, forward strand.
CTAAAGCACCATAAAGATGCTCATGATTGATTTCAAAATAATAATTAGTATTCAATGCACCCGTATAGGCATTAGACGAACCACCATGTTTGCTTAAAAAACTAGAATATTCATTTTCATTAGGAAACTTTTTTGAACCCATGAATAATAAATGTTCACAAAAATGTGCTAAACCAGGTAACTCTTCTGGATCTTCGAAAGCACCTATGTTGACATCCAATGCGGCAGCTGCTTTATCAGTATTTGGATCCTGAATCAATAGAGCCTTCAGATTATTAGGTAATTGAATAAACCTATATGACCTATCATCTAGATCTGGTTTTGTAAAAGTTTCTGTTAAATTCTTGTATTTTGAAGTCATTGCAGAATGAAACCACTTACTTATTGGCTTATAAGATATTGCACTTAATGGAGCGTATGATTGATTCCTTATTACAAACGACAGTAATGCAATACTCATAAACAGTACGTACCGACGAATGATTGTAGTAAGTTTAATTGTAATTCTTCTTTTGTAAAAGAGTTTTCAGCAAAATCCTTTTATCCATGGTGAATGAACAAATTCTTCATTAGTCCCAGAAAAGCGAATTTCTTAACAAATTTCTTTCGGCAAATGTTATATTTATATTATCAAATGGTCAAGTTAAGGGTTGATTTATTATATGCTTCATGTCCAAACAGAGTAGTTACTTTCTGTTTACAGTTTTTAATATTTAGAAGGTTGGTGTATTTTAGAACTAATATATACAAAACAGATAACTACAATGGCTAGACTTATGGGAAATGGTAGCATAATGGTTGGGATTATATCGTTGGCAAGCGTATATATGGGAATGAAATTTTTCCAACCTATAGTTGTAGAACAATTACGTCGAGATGGTCATTTAAGAGATGATATATATGTTCCTGAGTTTGATAAGGAAGGTAACATCATATTACCCAAGGATCAGCTTCCTCCAACAGGTGATTTTATACTAAAGGAGGAAGCTAGAGAATCAAACTCACAAAATAAGGACAATTAAATTACAGAAGCTGTCATGCCCAATATATAAATATAAAAGTATGTAATAACAGACATATTTCATGTAATAACAAAGACAGTTAATCTCTACACCATGACAATCAACCTATTTTTAGAAACAACCCGGCTTTTTCTTCTTTTTTTGAAAAATTTCTCCTCGGAGGTTTTTTGATTTGTTTTCATTTTTAATATATATTAATAGTTAAAATAGTGTTGCTAAAGATTTAAGAAGTTTGTTTACACCTTTTACAAACTGCTAACACAACAAAAACAAGAACACATTCATATATATCCCATAAAATGCGTGCTTCTACTGTTATTTCTGCTGCTTTCTCTTTGGCGTTATTCTCTACCGAAGTCTTAGCTACTCCACCAGCCTGTTTATTGGCTTGTGTTGCTCAAGTTGGTGGTAAATCTACTAAATGTTCGAGCTTAAACCAAGTTAACTGTTTCTGTACTAATGAAGGTGATGCTATTAAGTCTTGTTTAGACTCTATCTGTCCAGACGGTGATTCTGATGCAGCTTACAGCGCTTTCAAGAGTTCTTGTTCTGAACAGAATGCTCAGGTTAATGAAAGCAGCAAGTCATCTTCTGCCTCTTCTACCTCTGCCTCTTCTTCTTCTGCTTCCTCATCTGCTGCCTCCTCATCTGCTACCTCCTCATCTGCTGCTGTTTCTTCTGCTGTTTCTTCTGAACACTCTTCTGTCGCTTCATCATCTTCCACTGAGGTTTCATCATCCTCCGCAGCTCAGGCCTCATCATCATCATCCTCTTCTGAAGTTAATTCTCAAGTCTCTTCTTCAGAAGCCCCATCCACAACCAAGGCCTCAGCTTCTTCTACTTTAGCTGTTGCCTCTTCCTCTTCTTCTTCTGTCGTTTCTCATCCAGCAATCTCTACTATCTCTGAAGGCGCTGGTAATCTATTACAATCTTCAAATTCTTTCATGATTGCAGCCGTTGCTGCTTTATTATTCTAATGAATACAATAAACTAGATATATTTATTTATTCTAATAACCTATCTGTTTCTATTTCTTCTGTTTATATCTTATATACCCACACATTTTATAACACCCTTTTTTATTAATACCTTTTCTTAATTCATTTTTTATTTAATTATGCTACACTTGACCCATACATGCTACCATATCTATTTCTTTTTCTTCTCAGATCTCGATTCTTTGACAGACTCTGTAATATGATAATCGAGCTCATTGTAAACTGGTGGCTCAACATATCTGGGTAAAAAGTCCTCTGCATTCGGATTTTCTGGCTTAACCTGGTTGAAAATTTGAACGTTCGAAATAATCACGTCAGTTTGGCGACTCACTCCATTTATATCCCAATCAATTAATAGCTGAAACTCAAAAACACGTTTAATTGTGCATGTCTTGAAACTGTATAATCTATTACCTCGATGTTTGTAGTCTTCTTCATTGAATAGTAATCTTTTAAGACTTGGGTGATCCTTTAATCTTAGTTCGCATTCAGCTTTACCATACTCCATGCTTTGAGTATTATCATTATTCTGACTGATTACACTCAGTTCATTAATATTAAACAGCTCTGCTGGGTTTGTTATATTCAACTCTGCCAATCTTAACGAAGAAAAATTTTCGTTTGCAATACCATGTGAAAGATAGGTCGTCGTTTCTATTAAATTTAGTTGCATTCTTGTTGGTACTATCTCTAATCGCTGTATCTTAGAAACATTACCTTTGAAAACAAGAAACAGTTGATCAAACTTATTGCTTGATTTTTTAAATAAAGGGTCTAGTCTGAATACTTCCTTAAATCCATTATCCTTGTTACGACATTCCAACCACATTGTGCTTTCATTATCAGGTAGGCCAATTTTGTATGACGATTTATATGTTTTATATCTGGGTCCGCCAGCATTAGTTCCAGATGCATCTGTCAAGGGTAGTTCTAAATCCGTCATCATTTGGTTAAGAGACGCTGTCGATGATTGTGTCGAATTCGCAAACCCAGAAGCACTACCTGGTCGAGTTACCATACCTCTCTCATCAACAAATAAAGATAGCTGATTCTTCGAAGTTTGGATAAACGGTACACCTTGATCATGCCCATGTCTGTCCTGTTTCATTCTATTGGTCATTTGATCTACAGCCAGTTCCTCCTCTGGGTAGGTAATATATTTGGTATCTGGGATGAATTCGAAAGGCTCACTTTTTCTGAAGACTTTATCAAACGGTTTAAACCATGATTTTGGTTTACCAAATTCTATTAAAACTTGAACAATATATATTATCTTACCAAAAGAGTAAAAATGAAGGTCTAGGTTACCAATTTGGTTTAATTCCTGCCATTGTAAATTAAAAGAAGGTGGAAGACGAATATCTCGCCTCTTCAAAAAAGTTATTGTGTCTTTAAAATGATTTTTAAGGCATGCTGGTCTTGTGTTTCCTAGCTTGTCAAACTCAAACTCATAATTATATTCACCTGGGTTGACTTTAAAGGGTTTGGGAGAACCTTCAAGAGCATTCCAAACATTGTCAGGTGGAAAGACTCTCTTCTCCAGGTTTAATAATGTGTGATATGATTTATTGTCTTGAACAGGTGTCATTAATCCATTTTGTACTATCATGTATTCCGCATCTGCTTGAGTCATCGTTTCGGTAAAGCCCTTTACATTAACAAGAATTTTTTTAATTGAAGTAGATTTGTTTAGTTGGAAATGGACAGTTCCTGATAACTTATCATTGCTGCTATAGTACAAACCATTGATAGGTGGTTTAATCTTTAAATCAACAGTATATGAGGGAGACATTAAATCAAATATAAAGCTTTTGTCTTCCTTTCTTCTTTGCTTCAATATTACTTTATGCTTGAAAACTATATCACTTTATAGGGGAATGAAGATTTGATCCGTCGGCTTACGTTTCAGTATAATTTCACTGCATTGATTTTGTTAGAAATATATTAAATCCGAATACATGCTTGTGACTAAAAGAAAACCAACTGACTAAAGTATTACGAAAGGAACAACAAGTACAACATATTGTATTTCAGATCATGTCGTCAATGAGACTAAGTATAAATCAAGGGTTTAACCTTCATTACAAACGTTATTTTTTTCAGAAGTTTTTCAATCCTATCATTGAAGCAGCTCAACCTAAGGAACATGTAGTGCAGCAGTTAACAAAACCAATAGGGCTCTTGAAGCCACCGACTAACAAAACAATATATTCAAAGGGAAATACCTTTAGAGATCTTTTCGATAAGGAAAAAACTGTTAGAAGAACCGAGGAACTAACGTTGGAATTTGGGAAATCAGGAATGTATGAGATGCATACTTTTAGAAAGACTGATGGTAAATTATTCTATCCACCTAAATCTTACTGGAAATCAGATAAATCCTTGTATTTTCCACACATTAAGGGACACTCTATATCTAAAGGAAGTAAAACCATATCAATTGAGGATAAGATGAGAGGCAAAATTAGTATTGTTAGAATATTTGGTAGTAAGGTAGGAGAAGATATTACCAACCCATATCTAGATATTGTAAATCCACTTTTGAATAAAGTAACACAAATTATACAGGTAAGTTGGATAGAAAACCGATTGAAATCTTTTATTATGAAACTCTCACTAAGAAATATAAGAGCAAATGTACCAATAGCATATCATGAGAACTATTTCCATTGTAAGAGAGAACAGCTTCCTTTTAGCATAAGAGAAAATCTGCAAATAAATAACCTCTATGCCGGCTTCATTCTTTTGGTTGATCCAAAATTGAAGATTAGATGGATGGCTAGCGGTAAACCATCCGACGAAGATCTGAAAAATCTTGTGAGATGTGTTAAAGGTATCCAGAAGGAGAATACACCTGTAAACGAGCTAAATTAACTGTTAATAACTTCTTAAAGTTTGTGACCGGCGGCTAAAGAAAATATGCTTTTTTAAAAAATACTTCATCTAAATAATATGTAAAGCTGAAAAGAAATATTGAAATAAGTATCGAAACATATATTTCTTTCCACAACTGTTGAATATATTCCATAATACTGACTTTATTGATTAACTTTTCATTTATAAAGAAATGTCATCGAAATTTAAGCAAGCATATATTTATTGCAGTGTGTGTCATCAGAGATACACTAAGGAAGATCCGTTACACTTAACATCATGCGCACATATATTATGCACAAAACACATCAATGTCACAAATGTATGCCCTGTCTGTGGAACAAAGGATATATCAGTAATCAAACTTCTTGATTCTAAACCTTTGCCTAATGATGTAAAGCTCTTCTTTGAACCGATACCTGATATTCTAGAAATGCTATACAACGTTACTCAATTTCAAATGAATGGTTTGGTGAACCAAATTGAATATTATCAGAACCATTGTGTCAAATTGCGAGAAAAAGTTGCACGACAGCAGCAATTACTAATACAAGCGAAGCAGGAGTTGGACTTAATTCCAAATATGAGAAAGAAGATTAATGAGCTAGAAAACCGAATCAAAGGTGGAGACAATCGAAATGGTAGAAGTCATACAGGTACATTTTTTAATTCAAGAAGTCAAATTGTTAAACCAAAAGAACCGCCTCCTACAGTCGATCTAACTCTAGACGATGAATTTAGTCAAGAACAACCATTCCTTACAAAGGTAAAACTAGGAAATCCGAACTTGACAGTAGCTAAAAGTCACATCGGTAAGTCAATAACGAAGCATGAAAGATCAAGAGATTTCACATCTTCCAATGATACTGTCATGGCAGAATCAACACAGATAGGCAATCATTTCACATATTCTCCTTTATCAAAACCAACTGGACGGGTTGTAACAGTGAGTACCCTGTCATCATCGGGTAATGACAAATTAGTGTCAACCGATATAACTACGCCTGATCGAAACAGAACGGCAATAATTAGTTCGCCTAGATATGGTTTAGTGACACCCAAATCAATATATAATAGAAATAGTAAGATGCAATTTCCTACACCATTGGAGAAATTGACAATTATCAAACGACACAATACAGTTGATGAAACAAGTAAGATTGATAAGAAACAAAAAATACAAAGATCATTGCCATTCTTAAACCGTAGTTCGACATCAGATAATGGGGAAACAAGTCGGATTAAAAAGCAGAAGTCAAATATTAGTAACCAAATAAGCAGAGGATCAACTAAGTTCAGAAGGATTAAATAAGCAATTCAACTAATGTCTAATTTCCTCGAGGTTATATATTATAAAGTAAAGTATTGATGAATAAATAACATATGAAATTTTCTACCTATATGGTTGATTGCATATAACAGAACGATATATAAAAAGAACAGATATAGACACTTTTTAAAGCAAAATATTATAAATCATGTATCTTATATATTACCTGATTTCTTTAGTTGGACATATACTGCAATGAAAGGAACTAAAAACCCTACACCTAGAAATCCAAAATGTATGATACCATAGGGAATCTTTCTATCTTTAACCTTGAATGGTATATTAGAATATACACCTTCCTTAAAATGTGCAGCCTTCATTGTTGAAGATGAAAATGCTCTTCTGGTAATTGCTCTTCTGGTAGACATCCTAATTAACTGCGAGCTAAACATCTTTGAATTCTATTATTTGTATTGTAACTTTTTTTGTTTTCCTGGTAAATATAACTTATGATAACTTAATCCTAGCACAATTTGTTCTTAATTAATGCAATATACTTTTGATATGGCTCTTCAATACAAGTTTTGCGAAATAAAATCCGTAATCAGAAATGACAATAGCTGCTGTTACTGTAGTTTTATATAATCCTTAAATATATTTGTTTTTATCTTAGTAACCGTTAAAACCCGTCATGAAAACGGAGTTTCTCGATTTTCATTGGATATTGCAAGGTTGCGCAGTAATTATAAGACATCACGTGTAAATAATTCCTAAGAACTATTACTACCTGAGACATTCTACTACCATATAAGCATTAATGAATCTATAAAGAGAGATTTAATTATTATAAGTTATATTTA
>PPOM03000346.1:119304-144923 GCA_003708925.3 Kazachstania martiniae
TATCCAATCTCCCCGGACGTAATAAAGCAGGATCAATCTCATCTGGTCGATTAGTTGCCGCAACGATAACAACACCATTTAATTCTTCAACACCATCAATTTCGTTTAATAAGGATGTCAATACATGATTAGCTGCCGATGAAGACCCACCGTCTCTATCTGGTGATAAGGCATCGATTTCATCAAAAAAGATAATACTTGGGGAAGCTGCTCTTGCTTTTCTAAATATTTCTCTAATAGCTCTTTCAGATTCACCCACATATTTATTAAAGATTTCTGGACCTTTAACAGCAAGAAAGTTCACTCCCGACTCAGTTGCCAGCGCTTTTGCAGTTAAAGTTTTCGAACAACCAGGTGGTCCATATAGTAAAACACCTTTTGGTGCAGATACACCAAGTCTAGCAAAAGTTTCTGATGCATCTAAAGGTAACTGAATCATCTCTTTCATCTTTCTTTTTAAATCCTCTTGACCACCAATATCTGACCAGTAAACTTTAGGCATCTCAAGGAAAATTTCTCTCATAGCACTTGGTCTGACATCTAACATAGCGTTTTCAACATCAGAAAAAGTAACCTTCAGTATGCTTCTATCAATTGATGTCTGCAAACCACGTTTAATAGTGTTCATTACAGCTTCCCGACATAAGGCTGATAGATCTGCACCAACATAACCATGTGTTCTCGCAGATATCGTTTTGATATCATCGGCTGTTAAAGTATGACGCTCCTCAGACATATTGGCGAACTGTTTTTTTAGAATATCTAATCTTGAATCAACATCAGGAATACCAATTTCAACCTCTTGATCAAACCTACCAGGTCTTCTTAAGGCTGGATCAACAGAGTTAGGTCTGTTTGTGGCTGCAATAACAACTAACCTTCCAGATGCACCCATACCGTCCATTAGTGTTAATAATGTGGCTACAACTCTACTTTCAACTTCCCCCGAATCATCATTGGCTCTATTAGGAGCTAGTGAATCAATCTCATCAATAAAAATGATGGAAGGTTGATATTTCTTAGCTTCATTGAAAATATCTCTCAAAGCAGCTTCTGTTTCCCCAAGGTATTTAGAAACAATAGAAGGACCATTTATCGTTAATACATGTGCGTTAGTAGTATTAGCAACACATCTAAGTAACATTGTCTTACCTGTACCAGGTGGACCATGCAGCAGAACACCTCTAGGTGGAGTTACACCAAAATCACTAAATAATGTTGGTTGATGTAATGGCAATTCTATTGTTGATTTCAAAATCTCAATTTCTTTATTTAACCCACCAACATTATTATAAGTAATTTGCTGAGGTAAGTTGTATTTTCCACTAACAACTGAAAGATTTGTAAATAAAACCTTCGTTGACCCTTTTTTAAACAGAACAGGTGGTGAAAGATATAGTGTTTCATCTTGCGATGATTTAGTTAATGATATTTCCGCTATATCAGGCAAACTATTATCATGAACATCGACAATAATTAAATCTTTTCTTTCTGTTTCATTAATAGGGTAGTCATAGAAAACCATACCAGGCGTAATGATGCCACAGTCATCCATTAATTTTTCAATCCCTTTAGAACTGTCATCACCTAACGTGGTACCATCTAAAGTACCAACAGTGATAAGACTACCATAATCTGGTTGGGCTTGAATTTTTCTAACTTCTAGCCGATCACCCAAAAGAATATTACCGATAGATCTAATGGCTGAAGATATTAGTATAACATTTGAAGGTTGACTTTCTTCGTCCCCCGCTTGCGCCAATACCGTAATACCATTTGCCCCAGTCTTAGAAATTAAACACATAGAGCCACTATTAATTTCTAATGCTTTTAATACCTTTGGGTGAATGAATGCCTTACAAGTATCTCTTTGATTTTCATTAATGATCAATGGTCTAGTAATATATTCAGTAGGAATTTTAAACTTTGGTACTTTGCTAGCATCTGTAGATGAAGTACTACTTGACTTCTTCGAAGATGCAGATTTGGGAGCCATTTTAGAAGTGAAAATACAGAAGCATATACTTGTTTTCTGTAGGATGTACTTATAGTATCTTAAATGATTTAAAATTTTCCAATATGTCTTTTTAATATTTATGCGAGGTCATCGCTTTTTTTGTTTACATATAAATTATACTCACATATTCCAAATTCGTATTAAATTGAACATTATAAACTTGAAACGGTAAAATTATCCACCATCTATAAATACAAACTTGCCGCAAAAACAATGTCCCTTTTAATTAGCTCTTGAGCTCTACTCATTTTAAGATGTAAAGCGGTGTTACCTATTATAATAGCAGAGGTTTTCACTTCACGGCATATTTCATCCAAACGAGTGATTACTCTGACAACTGTACCCTCCGCTTCCGGGCTGATCTCCATAATCTCTTTAAAAGATAAACCACGAGCCCATTCGTAAACTACATTCATTAGAGCAAATCTCTTCTTCTCTAAGAATTCGGCTTCATCTTGTGTTAAAGGAATTTGATGAGTTTCATAAACAGTTAACATTCTAGAATAAATTTCTTGTATTCTTTGTTTACCTTTAAGAAGTCTTGGTGTTACAACTGGTGCCTCCTCTTCTTTGGTCCTCCCTTCGTAAACAAAGACTGATAACAAGGCTACAATTTCTTCTGGTTCAAATTCACCTAAGAAATTGTCTAATATTAACTCCGTTAAAACTAGTTCGTAACCAGTATTGATTTCACATGCAACTCTACCTTTTAACATAACATTATGATTCTGGTCAATAAAACCAGTGCTTTTTAAAACATCTAGTCTCCGTTCATAGTCAGGAAGTAAGTTCAAGTTCTCGTCTGACATTAGATGGTAGTAATGGCTTATTTCGCTTTCAATACTGTACATCGCATATCTAGGAGCAAAATGCTTTGCCAAATTAGGACAGTTTATTGATTTATAAGAAAATATTTCTCTCTTAATATTCTCTTTTTCTAAAATACCCTGATGAACTTTCAAATTCCCCTTTGCTTTGTACGTTGCCTCCTTCAATTTACGTGAATATTTTAAGATAATTTTTATTTCTTTTTGTAGTTCTTCTAAAGCTTCTGTATCCTTGTCTAAAATACGAGTAAATGGAACTTTCAGAATATATGGAGTGATATAAACCACAGACGAAAATGGTACACTATCCATATAGAAATCGATTTCTTTGAATAAGTTGAAGTTTTTCTTCAAGTAGTTTTTCTCATCACCAATATATGGTAAATGGTTAGCTTCACCCGAATCTAGATTGTTTGGCTCAGTAACCGCCATTATCAGTGAACTATTTGAGCTTGAATCATTTCTGAATATGAACCCCATTACGTAATTACTATTCTTGTCCTTGTAAACAACCAACCTCCCAGCTTTAAGAATTCTAAATATTGAACCACTATTATTAAGTTCAGACATGATTTCCGCTGTTAAAGAATCATAACGAACACATGCGTCTAATAGTTTATCGATATCAATATCACAGATAGCACACTGTGGAATGGTAATAGTGTCTAGCTGAGCCTGAAGTTTCTTGATTTCTTTTTCATGTTCAGGATGGGAGGTTTGATTTGTATTTTCACTAAACGAATATTTAATCATTTCCTCAACCTTTAATGCTTCGATTCTTAACAAATTTAAAACCATGTTGTATGTTAAACGAAACTGTGATTCTAATTTAGTTGGGATTCCAAGTGTAACTTCTTTAAAAGAACCTAACGCTAATGGTTCATATGCCATAATTATGACAGTACCGGTCTTATCTAACCCTCTACGACCCGCTCTTCCTGACATTTGAGTGAACTCACCTGGGGTTAGGTCACGAAGTTTAGTACCATCGTGCTTCTGAATTTCACTGAATACAACTGTTCTGGTTGGTAGATTCAACCCCATAGCAAAGGTTTCTGTGGCAAAAAGTACTTTAATAAAACCCTTGGCGAATAAGATTTCAATCAATTCCTTCACAATGGGCAACAAACCACCATGATGAACAGCAATACCTCTCTCTAGTAATGATCTGATCTTCAAAATCTGAGGCAATTCTCTATCATCTTTTTTTAACCTCGTTATAGATTTTTCGATAAACATATGTATCTGAGATTTTTCCTTACTATTGCAAAAATTTATACCCTCAAGCCAGTCTGCATACTCTTCACAACGCTTCTTGCTGAATACGAAAGTAACCATTGGTAATAGATCTTGTTTTTTTAAGAAATTTATCAGATTTGACCATGTCTTTTTTCCTGGCCCACTTCTTTTGAAGAATTGACGTTTATTAGAACCTACAGCACCCGCTCCTCGAGAGCCCTTAGTTTGGCTTCCACCGCGACTACCTCCGCGATTGCCTCCACGACTGCCTCCACGACTGCCTCCACGAATGCCTCCACGAATGCCGCCTCGTTGACTGGAAGAGTTCATTGATGTGTTACCATCTTTACTACCAGATAGTAGATCTTTGTGTTTTTTAAAGTTAGATTCTAGAAATTCTCTATTTGGAGAAATAACAGGAATCAAATTGTCCTTTGCCCAAATGTTGATTTGTAAAGGTACTGGCCTTTTCGGAGTAGATATGACATATATATTCTTTTGCTTAGTTCTACCAATCCAACTTGCAAACTCATAAGTATTAGGAACAGTTGCTGAAAGCAGGATGAACTTCACGTGTTGAGGCAACATAATAATAACTTCTTCCCAAACCACACCTCTATCTTGATCATTCACGTAATGAACTTCATCGAAAATAACAAATTCGACGTCTCTGATTAAATCTGCACCACGATAAAGCATTGATCTTAGAATTTCTGTTGTCATAATCAAACAATTGGCTTCTGGGTTTATTTGAACGTCACCTGTAATTAAACCAATTTCTACGTCTTCGAAGGTTTCTTTGAAATCTCTGAATTTCTGATTTGAAAGGGCTTTGATTGGTGAAGTATAGATAGTTTTCGTCATATTTCTCTTAGCCATAGCAATTGCATATTCAGCTACAACTGTTTTACCGGCAGAAGTATGTGCTGCAACAAAAACGGAATCACCCTGTTCTAGATGATAGACAGCTTCCTTTTGAAAAGTATCTAGTTCAAAGGGCCATGTTCTTGCTGGGTTTGGAACTAGTTCACTAAAATTATCAATTTTGTGATTTAGGTCAACGACATGAGCCCATTCCTTTCGTCTAAGGGCATTTGCTGCTCTACCAACAGATCTACCAAAATCAATATCCATTGGTAAGATTTGATCGATTTCTGTTAGATCATCATTTTTGTTTTGATTTTTAATCAATGCATCCCTCAACTTCATTTCAGCCTTATCTACTTCAAGATCCTTTACCTCCTGCAACTCTCTTTCAACTTCCTCAATATTATCAATTTCGTTCAATTCTTTCAATTTCTTAATCTCATTTTCATCAGAAATGTTTTGGTTAGGAATTATCCCTCGATCGAAGCCTTGTGGTATATCAAATAGTCCCTGTCCGTCCTTATGTAATAATTTGGTCGCTGACATCATTGGAGAAACATCTTCTGCATTTATTGTCTTAGCTGATATCCCACCAGGTGTAAATGGTAATTGTGTGGTGTTTCCTCTAAGAGTGTTACCTTGATGATTTAGCTTTCTAGTTAGGGATAAGGAATTGGAAGCATTAGCATTAGAAATTTCTTTCAGACTAACTTCTTCTTTATAACCTGAAATCTTACCATCGATACCATTTCTCTTAAAGTAGAAATTACTTCTACTAATCGGCTGTGGAATAGTTAAAAGTTCTTTGTAGTCATAATTTTGTCTACTAACATCATTTTCAGAAGTGATACTTTTCAAGAAATCAATCCCTGGAACATCTTGAACAGTATCCAGTATACCCCACGATAATATATTTGACGGTTTCAGAAATCTCTCACTAATGGTTTCATTTGTTGTTGCCACGTCATTATCGATTTTATCAAAATCCAAGCTAGATATCTTATCCTCGAATAACACCACATTGGGGTCGTTTGTAACATCCCGAAGTGTAGCATATAACTCATCAATAGAAGCTTTATTAAGAGTCGTAGTCATTGTTATTAGATACTATTATGGACTTGATTGTACTCCTTTTGTGCTGTATATTTGCATGCAATGCCTATAACTTTTCGTTTTTTAATACTTGAAAACGAAACTTTCTATGAAGCATAGCAGAGGACGTTAGAAGCGACACTGGCAAAGCCAGATTTAATAAAGATAAATAATAATGATATATTTAATTTTTTTTTCTTCTTTTTTATGTATTTTTTAACTTGCTAAATAATGTTACAAAGTAAAATGCCTTCTATATCTAATAATGCATTCACAACTAATCTTTCTTATATTTGTATTCTTGAATGTATTAAAATTCAATTGTATCTGTCAAAGACACTTTTCTTTTCTCTTTTTTTTTTTTTTTTTTTTTTTTTTTTTTTTTTTTTTTTCAATTAGTTGATTATTCTTCTTCACTCTCACTATCCTCATCGTCATCATCAGACGAGGAAGAGGAAGATCCCGAACCCTTGTTAAGGTAACCCAATGCATTAGGAGAGCCATTTTGACTTAATGGAGATGCATGATCCAGATAAGCTAATTTATTTCTGATCTTTTCTATTTGTCTAGATTGCTCTTCTTGACTTAATGCCTTTGATCTTTTCTTTCTACCAGTACCATTCAATGTACTTGTTGGTGAAAGTGATGAGTTATCTCTATGTAAATTGCCGTTTGATTTATTACTGGTATCTAGTGCCTCGTCGAACTTTCTGAAGAAAGAATTGTATAGTGTCAAAATTGTGTCATTATCCAAAGTGTCTAAATCCAACTCAACTTCTTCAGCCCCTGTACTATTTGGAACAATAATTTTAATAACCTTCTCAAGGTTAGAAGGAGATAGGTCATTTATGTGATCAGTAATTGTACGTTTCATATCGTATGTCACAACTGTCTTAAATTTTCTCTTTGATCTACCCGACTTTGATGATTTTTTACCCCGTCTCGATTTCTTAGATCTTGACTTCTTAGAACCTCTGGCTAATCTTCTCTCTTTTCTAATCTTATCTAATTCCTGCCTCTTCAATTGTTGCAGCTCTACCTTCATTCTTGATAGTTGCTCTTCCAAGTATTGAATTGCCGGGTTTGTAATTTGAGATTCATCAATATCAGATTCTTCACCATCTGAAACATCAGAATCCGAATCACTCTGATATTTTGAATCTGAGTCGGTATCATAATTATCAAATACAGGTCTATCAGCCCATTTCGAATTGAAAACCTCCTCTAATCTATGACCCATCATATTAACTATTGTACCGTCTGGATTGAACGCATAACAATTTTTAAAAACTAAGCGTACGTCTTCCTCGAATTCCTCCATAGAACTGTACTCCCAGTTACTCAATTTCTCACTGATTGTACCCAGATCCATTGGCTTCTTAACATAATCAAAATAAGTAGGTAGGTTCATTGAAATGGGGTCAACTGGTTCCAAAAATGGATAATTGAACGATGCATATTTCTTACTTGTCAATTCCTTTACAATTGACTGACAGAACTTCATGGCTTGTTGTAATTTTTTAGACTTTGGTCTTTTGTTTTCATAAGGATAAATATCCTTTGATTTAGGAGGGTGAATTTCTCTTTTTGGTCTGCCATTATGTGTTTGAGCCCTTCTAATAACAACTGGATTTTCATCCTCATTTCTGTTCTTACGAGATTGCTTTGGAGCTACAACAGGAGCATCTTTAGCAGGCATATTCAACATATGCTTTTCAAAAGCTGCCTCTATATTCCTAGCCATCTGCGTGATTACAGCATTTGTACCATTGAAAGTGACAGAATTTTCTACCATTAAATGAAAATCTGCCGTTATCTCTTCAGGTGAAGCATACGCATTAGCATTCAATTTTCTTTCAATAGTAGATAAATCCATCGGTCTTGGAACATAATTATAATAAAGTGGAATATTCAATTTTACTGTATCTACTGGTAAGATAAATGGCTTCCCATCTTTTAGTCTTTTTACCGCTTTAATTGTCATTAAAGCATGTCTTTTTTGATGCTCAGGAATTGGCTCACTTGGTAAACTGTTCATATCTGGTTCTTCTGCAGGTTTCGGAGCAGGTATTGTATCTGCAGGTAAAGGATATTCAAATGAAGGTTTAGAATTATAAAAAATTTTCTGTTTTTTTAGTTCTATATCATTTACATCTGCATCTGCAGTAACATTATCATTACTATTATCCTCATCGTTATTTTTAACGTTAACCTTATCATTATTATTATTTTCTGACTCCATTTGATCAAGAGATCTTTTCAAAGACTCCGGAACATCAATCATTGTAACACCATCAACAACTTCAGATGAGATGACCGTACTATTTGAAATTTCAGTATTATTGTTACTACTATTATTATTATTATCAACACTAGGCATTACTGTAATATCACTCATCATACACGGTTCCGTTGAACGTGAGACAATAAACTATGGTTTTTTAAAGAAAATGCCTAATGCGGAAAACAACCCTCTGTGAAAATGTAAAGAAAACCTATAATTTTGATATAACACCCAGGGGAAAAAGGGCCGACGAGTTTAAATACTAAAAAATATTTATATACAAATTTTTTTTGGAAAAAAGACGTTGATGAACGTTGGTTAACGCGGTAAAAACAAAGAAAATATCGTAGAGACCAACGTGAAAAAGAAAATTTTTTTTCTTTATTAGTTTTTGGTTCGTCGGCGGCAAGGGGGCGGGTGGCGTTTTATAAGGAGATATACGATGCTTTCTGTGTAAATAACTCTTGGGTGTACGGGTTTCCGGTGTTCTTTTTGCTTCAATATTGTACGGATAGTTTTGTATATTTCGTAATGAAAGACCAGCGTGGTTTCTTTGTTTACTTTGTTTACTTTGCTGGGCATTCATTTACTTTATACATTGTTTTGTATTGCGTGATGGATGAGTATGGTTTATTTTCATTCTATGAAGTAATAGTGAACTTTTGAATATATTTTTTGGTATTATTTTCTTTTTTTTAGAAAAAAATATGACAAATTTGTTCATATGGGCGGCAGTTCAATTTCTCAAATCTAAAAAAAAAAAGATAATCAGCGAAAAACAGAAAAAAAGGTTCGTTTCAGATTCGAATGGGGAATTCAATTTGATGGTTTAACGTATGAATTGGATTTGTGTTTTGGCATAAAAGTGAAGTTTTCTTCAACTGGTCCAAAAAATAATTCACTTAATTTAATCCAGTCATTTACATCAGTACTACCTAATAACGTTTCTGTCTCATCACGACCAATCCAATTTGGTGGTCTTTCATTAAGTTTGACCGGGTATCTTTCACATATACCCATTGGAATGTATCTATGATAAAATGACATAAATTCGCAAAAGAATCTACGACATTGAGAAATACCATATTCATCGGTACCCCAATGTTCCATAGCAAATTGTGAATAATCTTTTAATATATCTAATCTTTCTGTACTTGTCTTGTCAATGTATTGTTGTTGGTCAATTTCTTCGAAGATCCATGGCTTGATTAAGGCACCACGAGCAACCATTATACTATCGATGTTTTTATCGTTATCTAAGATTCTATACCAATCTTCGAAATTATTGATATCACCATTACCGATAAATTGGATATGACCATTTTGAGATTCTCTGCTTTCTTTACCTTGTTCGCTTTCTTTGAATTCGGACTCATGGCGACGCAACGATTTTGCGACTTCGCTTACATAATTCCAATCGGCCAGCTTGGTGTAACGCTGTTGACGGGATCTACCGTGCAATGTAACAGCAGCGACATCTGTTTCGTAAACAAGTCTCTTCATCAATGGTTCAGCAATTGGGTGTGAATCCTTCGTACCAGTACGAATCTTGACTGTCACTGGAATATCGCCAGATGAGTAGTTCATGGCATTCAGACAACGGATCATCTTAGCTGGATTATCTAATAACCCACTACCGGAGCCTTGTCTGTATAATAAATCAATTGGACAACCGGAATTTAAGTTTATTTCACTGATACCACCTTGTGCTCCTAACGAGTGTGCTAGGGCTTCGGCAGCTTTCGAGGCTTGCCAATCTTTAGAACATGCGATTTGAACACCAAATCCACCTTTTTCACTGATATGTGCCTTTGGCAGTGCCCACTCGGAATTTGTACCTTGAATCAATGGAACACCCAAGGCCATTTCGGAGTAGGTCACGTCACATCCAAGTTTCTTCATCAGACGACGGTATGGTAAATTACCGACAGTAGTTAAAGGAGATAAGATTTTCTTACGCTTAAAATCCAACGGTTTCTTTTCGCTGGCAAAATATCTTGTGTCCTTGTATTTAAGATATGTCTCCTTTTGCTTCTCACGTTTAGCTTTAGCTTCAAGTTCTCTCTGGATAACTTGAGGAGCCTTGTCCTTCCCGTCGTCCTTCTCCTCCTCTTTAGCCTCTTCTATGCCCTTCTTTGGTCTGGTCAAATCACGGTATTCCTGCTGAATGGCATCCAAAATAAATAAAACTTCCTCGCTCTTAGGAAACTCGAATCTACGTTTAATTAAATCAGTCTTCTCTGAATTGGAAATATGGTTAATCTCTTGATCTATATCGTAAATTGGCATAGTAGTAGTGTCAACCTCTTTCGTAACCAATGTCTTACTTTCCTTATCCAAATGGCTAGACAGGAATCTACATTTGAAACCCATTGGACAATAACCCAACTTAACAAAAACAGGGCAGACTTGAAAGTTGTCATTGATAATTTCAGGCTTTTTATTCTTTAAATAAGAGTCTAAATCATGGTTGAATCTACAATTGTCCCCGAATTGACAGTTTTCTGCAGGTTCACCGTGAATCAGCTTTGGACATAGTGGGTGAATTTCTTTGACTTGCCTGTTATCACGGTTCTTATTCTGCCCTCTTTTCTTATTCTTCTTTTTGGCATTACCTTCACTACCTAACATACGCTCAGAAGATGGCTCTTCGTATTCTTGTGGTTCATTAACAATGTTGTTTGCAACGATATATTGAGGCTTCAATTGAGCGATACCTTTAGAAACAGAGGAATCCTGCTTCTTAATAACACCAATTTCAACACTTTCACTTTCTCTCTTGCTCATATTAAAAATGTTATTTTACCGCTTTATATCATTAATCTGCAACTATATCTTAAATATAAATCAAGTCTTATAATACTCATCGCAACTCATCTCATCTCATCGCCTCAAGAATAATGAAAAATTTTTGAAAAATTTAAACCCATACCCGGACAAGTTCAGAAAATATTTACCCTCCATAATATGTCCGTAATCATTTCCATATTAACTATCTATAAAGAACTGCATGTTCTACGAGTAAATGGAAAGTTCTCTAATTCCTTCATTTAACGACTAAATGAATTAGAGGAATGTCTTTGGAAAGTCTATACTATGCATGCCAGCGGTTATCCGTTTATCATAATGATAAAGATGGCCGCAACTTCGTTACTCATCCATTCCCCAGAAAGCATCGCATAATGAGAACCGTAACGAATGTATCATCACTTATTACGATGATCTATAAATATATGCGATGAATTCTTCGCTTTCTATGGAAAAAACAGGGATGTATCATTCCTAACAAAGAGTAAAGGTATTGAATTTCCGTTGTTTTCACTTCTCCCTCAAAACCCCCCATAAATACTACTAGATGACCATTTAGTATTTAAAATATCGACGATTAGTTGCTGTTATATAAGCTTTATATATTAAATCCTACTTAATTTTATAATATTTATTTGTCAATCAAACAAGAGCAATTTTACATTTTGAAATATAATATATATTAGTATATTATATTTCCCGTTGATATTAGTAATCTAAAGTTCACAGAGCCATTTGGCACATATTGTGACTTTCTTCTATTTTAACCGCTGCTCATTGCTAATAGGATACATCACTTTTTTTGAATTTTGGAAAGTGTAACCCGCAACTAGTCGTACACTATTACTCGGATCTTTTTACCCGGACACGTGCTTCCTTATTAGGTAAAGAACAAAAAGAAACAAAATCGAAGAATCAACGGAGGGCCCATCATTATACACAATAAGAGAGCAACTATTGAATAAATCAGTGATATTATTAATTTAATATTCGTTTTTTTGGAAATAGTTCCATTATTCTATTATATATTATTGTTCACACATTGCTAATACCAGGTGGTAATAATAGCTGGATTAGATACATCATATTTTCAGTCATTTGCAAAGCTAGAGGAGCATATTAACATATAGATCTCTTTTATTGCACTTAGATTTCACATAACAAATAATAAGCGATAGGAGACACCATGGATTTAACTACTGTGGCGATGGCCAATAACTTTAATCCTCCAAGCCCAACCTCTACTTCTACTACTAATACAAGTCCAAATGGAAATAACCATACGAGCACTACTGCTACAACACCGGCTATTTTTATTAATAATAAATCTAGTGCTAGAAATGAATTTAGTTCGAATCATTTAAACTCAACTAGTATAAGTCCGACAAGTTCAAACAGTACTCAAAATAACGATAATAATAGCAACAGCACCACTAGTAATATCAATAATCATATGAGCAATTTAAACAATGGCGCTGACGCCATGAAAAATAATGATGAAGATAATATTCAAGATAATCAAATACCCATGACAAATCAACAACAACAACAACAAGGTTTATTGTCAACACAACAGCAGAACTTGGCTAAGTTAAGAAGAGATTCAATTGCACATTCTCAAGGTATGGGTGGTGTTTCTTGGGGTTCATTAACTATTGGCTCTTGGTTAAGAGATGAGGTTATGTTTAATGCAACCCTAAAACATAATAGTTCCATGAATAATTCGGTAAGTCCTTCCGGAATGAATTCAAATAATTCATCCAGAAGTAATAGTAACTTATTACACTCGAATTTAAATTCAAACTATCACAGAAATTCGATCAGTTATAGAAGGTTATCCACAATCAATAATATTAACATTAACAATGCTAATAATAATCATCATCAGTCGAACTCTAATGGTAGTGCACAAAATGGCTCAAAAAATGTGGCTATGTCAGCAACCTCACCACCAATTGCAAATAGTGCTTATTTGCCAAATTTGGAGAAACAGTACTGTAAAGATTATTCATGCTGTGGGTTATCATTACCGGGTTTGCATGATCTTTTGAGACATTATGAAGAGGCCCATATTGCTACTTCTCCAAATCCAACTAGTTCAAATCCATCGGCCAACCATAACATCAATGTTAACGCTAATACTATTAGTAATGTTGCACCCAATTTAAACTCCAATATTTTATTTGGTGGTAACAATTCAATTAAAAAACCTTTTAATAAGAATGTTCCTCCAAATGGTAGATCAAACGTCACACAACAACAACAACAAAAGCATATCATACAACAACAGTTAAAAACAGCATCACCAACAACCGCTTCATCGTCAAATCCGAATGTAACTAATAATACTTTGTCACAGCAACAAGTTAATTTGAACAATTTGAGAAATGCTTCAAATCAATCACCACTATCTTCTGCTCCGCTACGGTCTGGATCAAGAAATAATGATGTCAACAGGATTAATAATGTCAACGGTAACGTCAATACCTCTATTAACAGCGGTATAGGTAACAATACTAATAATAATAGCAACCCTAATGCAACTACTGCTACAGGGAACGATGCAATGGGCAACAATGGACAACTATTCCTAAATGGTAATTTAGTTGATGCGGTATCAACTAACGATGTTTTCCTACAGAATAATCAGCTGCAAGGTGCTAATAGAATTAACAGTAATTATTCATTCAACTCTCTGTCGAAAAATAATAACTCTGGTAATAACGGATATACTTCATCGGCGTCAAATGCAATGGCTACTGGTATTGATTTAGGGTTTATGGATGAGGATATCTTAGGAATGGGTTTAAATCCAGCATCTACTAGATCAAATATAAATCCGTTATCTTCTGCTTTACATAATAACAATTCAGGTATGGCATACAATCCAAATCAGTTGAGCCACCATGGTAATGATGATGAAGACGACGACGATGATGATGATGATGACGATGATGATGATGACGACGATGATGATGAAGACATGATTAATAGCACCAATAATAGTAACGACCAGAATGGGTTATTAAATCAGTCTAACCAATCACATCGTAATACTCAATTGAATGGTCAACAAAATATAAATAATCAAAGCAATAATGGTCTATTGAGAAATAATGGTCAGAATTCGCAGATGTCATCGTTTAATAATAATAGACACGAACAGGGTTACATTGATGACCCGGCAAGAAGATTATATGTCATGGATCATGAGGAGCATAAACCTTTTAAATGTCCTGTCATTGGCTGTGAAAAAACTTATAAGAATCAAAATGGTTTAAAATATCATAGGTTACATGGACATCAAAACCAGAAGTTACATGAAAACCCAGATGGGACTTTTAGCATATTAGATCCAGATTCTAACGAACCTTATCCAGATGGTATGGGTTACGAAAAGGACAAACCTTACCGTTGTGAGGTTTGTGGTAAAAGGTACAAGAATTTGAATGGTTTAAAGTATCATAGAGGCCATTCAACTCATTGAATAATACACACAGATATATATTGACATTTGAATATTCACATATATAAGAATTTCTATATTATCCCAATACTAGGTGCACTTAGATAGTTGTCATTTCAATAAGTCGTCAAGAAAAACACTAAAGTAATGCTTTATTGATTTAAATTTGCGCGAATTAATTGAATTTAAATTAAGGACATTCACTTGTAATAAAATACAAAACAAAAAGCAACAAAAGTAATGAGAGTTAATGTTACGAGACCTTTACAAATCTTCCAACATACCGTATACATTTCAATTGTAGGGTTAGTAGAGCTTTTTGTTATCTTCCCATTGGCTTGCCTTTTATTTCATGACTTTTACAAACGATTAGTTCCACTGGATTCAGCCCAAATTGTACCAATGGGCGCATTTGATTCCTGTTTCCAGCAATATTCGACAAAAACAATAACTTCAACTGGGTCTTCTTCATTAGTATTAGAACAGAAAATCAAAAGATTATCAATTGATGGTAACTTACCTTTAGTTTCAGATAATGGATTATCTGAACCAATCACCTTACGCCAATATTCTAATTACAAATTAGACATTGATATCAATTTTTTTTGCATGACAGGCAATCATGAAGTAGGTCCTATAGCTAGTGTTGAACTGCTGATTCTTTCCATGAATTCGTACAAAAAGTATGAAGTAGTTTATAAGAGGTTAGTTCCAATTTTATGTATGATAAATTCCAGTTCGATTACTGTTCCAAACAGTGGTCTATTAAAGACATCGAGACTCAGACAATTTGAAACAGAATGGTTAAATAAAATAGACTTACAAGATGTCATTCCAATATTGCCAAATTACAAAGGCATTAAAATTACTTTAGGGTATGCAAGAGACACAAGTTTAATCTTTACCCCACAATCTAAAGTTACTTTCAGATTAGATTTTAAACAAGGATTGAGAAACTTAATGGCTCGTAGACGTCTGCTGAGCTATCTTGTTGGTATTCCCCTGTTTTTCCAATTGCTTACTGTCTTTGTAGTATTAACAGCATTGGTGTCATTTGTCACCATTAGCAGAAATTTTAATACAGGTCGCGCTAATGAAAATGTTGAAAAGAAAAATTTCTGATACTCATCGACAAAATAAATCAAAGAAAGAAAAAGGATAAAGTACAACCCTAAATATGAGTGATGCAGGCAAGGTTGTCAATAGATTAGAACCTAAACCTATCACAGAAAAGAATGATGTTGTCCATATTTTAAGAACTAGGTTAAAAACACATGGTAGACCTGCAACTGTGTCAGGACCAATGGTCCGTTATTCAAAACTCGCATTCCGTAAGCTTTGCCATGATTACAAGACGGATATAACATACACACCAATGATTTTAGCTCGTGAGTTCGTCAGAAATGGGCATGCACGTATTTCGGACTTAACTATTAATAAAGACGATACCCCGGTTGTTGCTCAAGTTGGGGTTAATAATGTCACAGATATGTTAAGGTTTGTGGAAATGATTTGTCCATATGTCGATGCCATTGGTATAAATTGTGGTTGCCCTATTAGAGAACAGGTTCGTGAAGGAATAGGTTGTGCTTTAATATATAATGAGGACCTTATGGTAGATATGGTCAGTGCTGTTAAACGCAAATATGGTAACAAAATACGCTTAGAGACAAAGATTAGAATACATGAACATAAGACACCTGAAAGAACGTTAATTTTATGTAAAAGATTGTGTGAAGCAGGTGTGGACTGGATTACTATACATGGACGATTAAGAACCACGAGATCGTCCGAACCTGTTGATTTGGATGCTATTAAATATTTAATTGAAAGAATTAAGGATGAGTACAATATACCTGTTGTAGCTAATGGTGATTGTTTCACCGAAAACGATATGGCAAAAATACAGAAATACACAGGTGCAGATGGTGTTATGTCTGCTCGTGGTTTGTTAAGCAACCCTGCATTGTTTGCTGGATATGATAAATGTCCGTGGGGTTGTCTTGAAAAGTTCATATATTATTGCATTGAATTTGGCGGATTGCCATATCAGTTGATTCAACATCATGTGTATTGCATGATGGAGAACATGGCAGTTGAAAAACGCTATTTGAAAGAAATGATGAATGTCAGAACTCTTGTAGAGTTGCTTACATGGTTTGAAACAAATTTTGTTTTCAAAAGATATGGCGATGATGATTTTGGCACTGGTATTGCCATTCCATATAAGAGTAAATAGTAGTACAAGATCAATTTTGCATATAGTAACACTACACTGATTTCAGCTCTTTAATTAAATCATTTATGCTATTAGGAAATAATTTATATAATATTTCATATATAAAATACAAAAAATTTTGTTTTGATTGTTAATTCCTCGATTGTAGAGTTACAATGGGTGGAATGATAACGCTTTTTCTTTGTTAAATTTGGTTGTGGATATTTAAAAAATTGTAATTGTTGCTATGACGAATAAATCTAAGTTTAAAAATAAACCTAAATTTAAGCTTCTTCTTCAACAACAACAGTTTGTAAACCCTTAGCAGTAGCAACTAAGATTGGTTCAACGTAAGAGAATAATGGGTTCTTAGCATTTTCTTCTTCATTTCTCTTTCTAGAGATTCTTAATCTCAATCTGTATTCAACACCCTTGATACCTCTCTTCCAGATAGCTTGGTTTAATTCAGGAGCTAATCTAACATCTTCAGTACCCATGTGTAACTTAGCGAACTTCTTGATTTCCTTAACAGCCTTTGGAGCTCTCTTCTTGAAAGAGACACCATGTAATCTCTTGTGTAAGTTAATAGTGTATTCACGAGCGACGACGTCCTTTAAACCAGCCATTTTATTCTTACCGTTCTTTGTTCGAAACTAACTAAATTTATATATTTAATAATATACAATCACTATAAAGAAGTTGATATATCGAATAATAATCACCATAGTTTGGTCCATTGAATTGGGTTATTACCATCAAACAAGATCGCACAAGAGACACTTCCCGGTATGGTAACAATATTCTCTGTAATGTTACACGAACGCTGAACTGTTTTGAAAAATTACCAAAAAGGTACAGTCTGATTGCTGCGTCCGCGTCATCGCACTGGATAAGTCCAAAAAAGGAAACAGGATTACAAAAAGAAGATTTTAAGAAAATAACAAGAATCCGAAACATTTCGACTTTCAATTTAAATTTTTACGGTGTATGGGTGAAAAGGAACATAAATAATAATGGATGGGTGCAATAAAAAACAGTCACTAGGGGTAAGCAACTGGATTCGGGTAACTTAGAGAAGCATCAACTATCATCTCCCCCCTCTGCAAAAGAAATAAAAAAGAAAGGGTATTCCAATTTGGAGTAGCAGAAGGTGATAATGTAAGATCTACACACATTGCTCAATACACTAACAGATTACCGGATCGATCATAATTTGCTTGTGGGACCAAACTGATAATCCATCATCAACGTTTCAGTAAGCAACCATTGATTCTGGCTGGTTTCTCAAAAACACCATAACACAAGTAAAAAAAAAGCAAGAAAAACAAGAAAAACCTCAAATTTCCTGAAACGTAAAAATTGAAAAATTTGATTAAAAAAGAAGAAATTAATGCAGTAAGTATTTTAGAGATTGACTTAGTAGAGAATAGTAAGTGGGTAGCTTGAATAGCAATATATATATGTGTGTCTATATGATTCATTTTTTATAGAAGGTAAAATATAATGGAGTAATATTATTGTAATAAAAGTAGAAATATTCTTGATTTAGTTGAATTGTTTATTGGTTTAACAGATTGTTTTATGTATTAGGTTTGAAATACTAGGAAAGAATTAGAGTACACAATACTGATTTTTTTTTAAAGAATAAGAAAAATATGTCTAAACATGGAAGGTTTAATATCTCATTTGGTGCTACATTACAAAGATGGAAGGCCACCTTCAAGAAAATCACACATGATACGTTGAACTCTATGGATGAAAATAATTTCAGTGACGAAAAAATTGACGCACTTTTCAATAACAAGAAGAATATGGCAAGCTTTGATGAATCTATGTCACCTAAGACAAATAGTTTAGTTGATCTTAAACTTACAGACGAACCATCTATGACTTCTTCACAACCAACTGATTCTAATAGCACAACTCAAGAGGATACCCAAGATCAAGAATCGATGAGTTTTGATAACTATGATGCAGTAGCAGAGTGTGCTAAGCTACGAGAACAAATAGGTGAACCATTCTATCATGCAGAAACAATTTGGAAGAAAAGAAGGGAGTTGTGGAATAAACCATCCGCTGAATTTGATGAACAAAAGGATCTGATTGATAAAAGAAAAAGTTTTAAAGCCATTCCTGGTAACTACTATCCAAGAATTTATAAGAAATTGGTAGTGGATGATAAACCATTACGTGAACCATTAAATCTAAAAGACGTTATTGACGTGATTAACTCAGGCTGGATTGAAACTAGAAAATGGGCAAATGCTGCTCAGGGTTTACCATGAGCTTTTTTTATTGGATTCATCCACATCGTTTATAAAATTAACATTCCAACAGACTTTTTAAAGCACTAGCATTTATTTTATTTGTCCTTACGACAATTATTATTATTATTATTATTATTATTATCATCATTAGTATTGTTACAATCATTATCATATATTTTTGTACGTACTGAACTGTTTATATAGCTTCGTATAAGTGATTAATTATCACGTTCTTTGATTAACTCAATAGTACTTTCTATGATACGCAAATCCCGATCTATGAGGGCAGCTTCGTTTTGTAATTCACCGTCACCTGTAATCATGTCCTTGTACTTCGTGTATAAATCATTTAGTGGAACATAACATTTCCCCTTTAAAGATTGATCATGGAGTTTCAGCAATTTTGTTAACTGGTATTTGTTAATATACTCCCGATTGGTTGTTATTTCTCGCAGGTTCTTGGAAAAATCAGTATCTCTATCACTTGCTATTATATCCCTGAATTTTTGTGCAATTTCATCTTCCTTATTCATCATTACTTTCACCTACTTAAGCTTCAATATAGAAATGTAACTATAGATTATTGCACGGCGTCTCGTTTTGTGGTTTTTTTTTTGCTTTGAATTTTATCATATTTTACATATAAAAGTTAAACTGGAAATACGTATTATATTATTTAACTATGCACTTGTAACGAAGTTAGCAATACTGGAACAAAATTTAACTAGTTCATCCAACCTATCGTTTTCCTTATGTGCAGTTTCCCATTGTTTTAATGCTTTGGCAATTACTTCATTCTTGTTATTTGAGTGAATAATATCACCATGAGCCTTAAATAATAAGCTCATAAAAGTTTCCATCAGTTCAAAATCTTTGTGACTATTTAAACCTTGGGTTAACGATTCAACATACCAGGCAATTTCATCGAATGGTTCAAATGAATTCAATGACCTAATCTCTAAATCTATGGCATTTGGTGCTAGTTCGACAAGATTATCCAAAAATTTGCTATAATCTTGCTTTTCACTACCTTCTCGTAATAATCTAGTAAACTTTGATTCAAATCCCATTCTCCCGGATGGTTTAAATTTATTTAACTGTTCTTCAGCGTCAATTTGCTTTCTTTCATTAGCTTCTCTTAATTGGATTTCTTCTGGAGTTTCATGAACAATACCTTCTCTCCCGGAAGCATCATCACCAACACTAGTACCACCTAATTGTAAAAAGAAAGGAGTTTGTTCAGGCTTTTTTGGAGCTTCAGAAGGTTTAGAACGTTGTCTGATGACATCCAAATTCAATAACGTATTCATTCTGTTCCTTGGACCTAACGATAAAGTTATTAACTTATCGTCAATTTGCTTAACAGATTCGTACTTGTTCAGACCGTAATCCATACCTTCCTCAGTATCCTCATCTTCAAGAGCGCCTGCTAGGATAGATCCGTTGCCGGTAACAGAAGCATTTGGTAATGTCATCAATGCAAAATCTTCTTCATCAATATGTCTAGTAGAAACGGCCTTAAATTGAGCTCTGTTCGTCCATATACAAATCCCATTACCAGTAACATGAGTAGTAGCTAGTAAATCACCATTTGGTGAGAATTTCAAATCAGTTGCGACACTCTCTAATCTAACACCATCGATACAACCGCCAGTTGGTAAATCCCAAGTTCTTAAGGTAGAATCTAAGGATGCAGAAACAATCCAACGACCATCTGGTGAAAAATCGAAAGCAGTGATTCTATTACTATGGCCCCATAATTGACGCACGACCTTTTGGGTAACAGCATCGATAACAACAATCGATAAGTCATCTAAAGCGACAGCGAATAAATCAGACGAGCGGTGGTAAACTAAGGATGTAATTGGTGCATCCAG
This sequence comes from Kazachstania martiniae, assembly GCA_003708925.3. Lineage (NCBI taxonomy): Eukaryota > Fungi > Ascomycota > Saccharomycetes > Saccharomycetales > Saccharomycetaceae > Kazachstania > Kazachstania martiniae. Next base: position 140,267 of record PPOM03000346.1, read on the forward strand.
TTGTAATTTACCTAAGTAGGTAGATTTGTTGAAATCATAGAAACCAACAATACCGTCAAGACCACATGAAACCATTTTACGATTCATACCATCTAATGCGATACCAGTGACAGCCTTTTTATGCAATCTATATTTTTTACGAATCAAACCACTTTGTAAATTGTATGCACCAATACCACCGTTAGAGGAACCAACAAAACCAAAATTACCACATTGAGAAATAGCAACAGATTTTGCAAAACCATCGTCAATAGTAGACAATAGCCATCTACCAACTCTCTTGTTTCGCATATCCCAAGTACGTGCGCTTTTTTCATCTTTATGAGCAGTTAAGATATTTTCCCATTCACCTAGTCTAGCATTTTCGATGGCTAAATCAATAACTTCTGGAAATTTTCCTTTAATGGTACTGCCCGCCATTCTACTGCCATCTGCTTTTTTATGTAAACGTTGTGAAAGCTCTTGCGATTGTGCATCCTTCCTCAAAGAAAATCCCCAAAGAGATCTATCCCTAGAAGCAGATAAAAGAAAGTGAGACTGATCATCAGCGAAAGCAATGCTAGAAGGTGGTTGAGAATGACCACCTCTGGAACGTAGAAATCTTGGAGGGGTAACAACTTCATCGTCACCCTCGGATAAGGATGGATCAAAAACATACTCTTTTAGAGAGTTATCACCACCAGAAGTAACAATGATTGGCTGGCCATTCAGGAATGCAGCTTTAGAAACACCTCCAAATGAGTCTCTATGGATATTTTTTAGAACATGTATACGGGAACGGCGATCTAAGTCATAAAAGATTAAATCACCAGACGTTGTTCCAACACATAAATGGGATGAGCCGTCAGTTCTAAAAGAAACTGTCGCGATTCTACTCTGTGGAATTTTTATAGTACGGATTTTCCTACCTTTCTTCATATTAAACATTATGATTTCACCAGATGCAGTACCTAATGCTAAAATATCTAAAGCGGGAGCAGGTTCAGCAGTTGTAATCTGATCAGCAAATTCATTTGAAGTATATAACAATTTACCTGTTCTGACATTGAATAAAATAATATTTGATTTTGTAACAACTACTAATTTATTCACGTATGTTGCCATATGTTGCAAAGATACAATATCACCACCCTGCATCTTAGAAATAGTAAATTTAGTATAAAAAACACTTGGAAATTTGTCTTGTTGGAATTTCTTTTTGTAGACATAAACCACATTATCCTCCGTAGCAACACATAAATAGTCACCAAATGTGCATAAACTTTTGATAGTTGCCTCTGTATCTAGAGTTATTAAATGTTCCTGAATACCACGCTTGTAAATACCTATTTTATTACCAAAGGCAGCGAAGACGTGATGGAAATGGGTAGTTAAGGCCACAATTGTCGAATCAGTTTCCTTCTCGGAAACAAATAATAGATGTAAAGTATTTGCATCATAGATTTGGAAGGTTTTTCCAACACTAGTACATATGTAAAAGGTAGAACCTAAAGTACCAATTGCAAATGGAACATTGTTACTAACATTACCAACGATCCTAAATGGCGAAAAAACTTTAGAAGCAGCGACTGACTTACTGTTCTCTAATTTTCTCCTTTTCAACTGTTCGGTCATACTGTGAATATATCTGTTATGCTTAAACAATTCGAAGAATATATTATTATAACCTTTTGATATGGAGTTGTTAATTCTTATTCGGTTTGTCTTCTAAGCTACTCATCTCATCTCATTTCTTCAAAGTTTCAAAATTTTTTCAAAAATGAAAAAAAACTGTCACGTGGGGAATTTTCATTTTAATTTAATGCAATATATATATAAAAGCTAGTCTGTATTAAACATAAAACGCCCCATATCATATTTATTATCCTTAACAAACACTACGATTTTAAGCTGTGTATTTTTGAAGATATTTCACAGAGAGTTTATTTTTGTTTGTACAGATTGAAATGGTGCTCAAGAAGAATCCTTTGTTCACATCAGGAATTGATATTCCTAAAATGAATGTTGATGAGGAAGATTCAAACACTGCTGTATCACCATTATTTTTGAGTGAAAATACTCAGAAGGCTATGGAATCTATTGCGCCAATATTGGAAGGTTTCAACCCAAAGACATCAACAAGTGAAAATAAGTCATTAAAGCTACCACCTCCAGGTTTACCAGCATCACCAACCGGAGATGACATTGAATTAGAAAATCCTTTGCATAGAACTATTAGTATTAACTCCCAATCTGGTGATTTAGGCACCGGTGAATCTCTTTCTACGTTGAATGCCAATGAAGATATACAAAGTGGAGAGGTGACACCTGTACCATTTGAATCATCCAGTTGTTTAACTGCTGCTAACCTCAAAACTGTTGCAGATATAGCAGGTACACCGACTTCAAATACACTAGATCTCTTCAATAGTACTCAAATTAATATAAATTCAAATACGCCAAGTTCTGCTTCTTCATCTCGTAAATCATCTACAAGTCATTCAAAACCTATGTTACCAAAAATTGGTAAAATAGGTATATGTGCCATGGATTCAAAGGTTCTTTCTAAACCAATGCGTCATATATTGAATCGAATGATTGAGCATGGTGAATTTGAGACTATTATTTTTGGTGATAAAGTCATATTGGATGAGACTATTGAGAATTGGCCGACTTGTGATTTTCTGATCTCTTTCTTCTCTACGGGGTTCCCTCTAGATAAGGCGATTAATTATGTAAAATTGAGGAAACCATTCATAATTAATGATTTAGTTATGCAAAAAGCCTTATGGGATAGACGTTTATGCCTTCAAATTTTGGCTGCATCAAAGGTCCCAACCCCTCCTAGACTAGAAATTAGTAGAGACGGTGGTCCACGGGCAGATAAAGAATTGAGAGCCAAATTAACAAGTGTCGGTGTCACAGTTGAGTCAGTTGAAGAACCGGATTGGAGGATGGTGGATGATGATACACTGGAAGTTAATGGTAAAATTATGACAAAGCCTTTCGTTGAAAAGCCTGTAGATGGTGAAGATCACAATATATACATATATTATCATTCAAAGAATGGTGGTGGTGGTCGTCGTTTATTTAGAAAGGTGGGTAATAAATCATCAGAATTTGACCCTACCCTTTTAACTCCGAGAACAGAAGGATCATATATTTACGAAGAGTTCATGGATACAGACAACTTTGAGGATGTTAAGGCGTATACTGTGGGTGATAAATTTTGTCATGCTGAAACAAGAAAATCACCTGTCGTTGATGGTATTGTTAGACGTAATACTCATGGTAAAGAGGTTAGATATATAACCCAGCTATCTGAAGAAGAAAAGGAGATAGCACATCATGTTTCAAAAGCCTTTTCTCAAATGATTTGTGGATTTGATTTATTGCGAGTCGCAGGAAAGAGTTATGTTATTGACGTTAATGGATTTTCCTTCGTTAAGGATAACTCTTCCTATTATGATTCTTGTGCTAGAATCTTACGTGAAAAGTTTATACAAGCAAAGAAAAAGATGGACGTAGAAAAAAGAATACTTCCGCAAATAAGAGAAGAAAAGAGTCAAAAATGGGTATTTAAAGGTTTGGTTACTGTAATTCGTCATGCAGACCGAACTCCAAAACAAAAATTCAAGCACTCATTTACATCTCCAATTTTTATTTCACTTCTTAAGGGTCATAAGGAAGAAGTAGTTATTAGAAATGTAAATGATTTAAAGATTGTTTTACAAGCATTAAAGATTGCTAAGGAAGAAAAGGCTGGTGATCCAATAAAACTGCAAGTATTGTCTAATGCACTTGAAAAAAAATTAGGATTTCCAGGTACTAAAATTCAATTGAAGCCCGTTATGAATAAGGATAACGAGGTGGAAAAGGTGCAGTTCATTTTAAAATGGGGTGGTGAACCTACTCATTCTGCGCGTTACCAGGCCACTGAACTGGGTGAACAGATGAGACAGGATTTTGATCTACTAAATAAGAGTATCTTGCAAAATATCAAAATATTTTCTTCCTCAGAGAGGAGAGTCTTATTATCTGCACAATATTGGGCTATGGCCTTATTTGGTTCTGATGAACTTTGTAGTGACGAAATCAGTATTAGAAAAGATCTCTTAGATGACAGTAATGCAGCAAAGGACTTAATGGATAAAGTTAAGAAGAAATTAAAGCCGCTACTACGGGAAGGTAAAGAAATTCCTCCCCAGTTTGCGTGGCCAGCAAAGATGCCAGAACCATATTTGGTTATTAAAAGAGTTGTCGAATTAATGAATCATCACAAAAAAATTATGGATTATAATTATAATGCAAATCGGGAAGAAGTAATGCAAGACACATGGTGTACAAATGAAGATCCAAGCTTATTTAAAGAGAGATGGGATAAACTGTTCAAAGAATTCACAAGCGTTGAAAAAGTTGATCCTTCTAAAATCTCTGAACTTTACGATACGATGAAGTATGATGCACTCCATAACAGGCAACTTATAGAGAGTGTGTTTGATCCAGGAGATGTTAATGAATCGTCAGATGATGAGGTATGCAATCACTCGTTAGTTGATAGATATCCAATTAATGTTTTAGCGAAGAATAATTTCAAAATTGTTGACAGTCACAATGGTACCAATAGTTCGAGTTCGAGTAAAACTAGTGTTGGTTCATTAGGTTGGGTTTTAGAAAG
>PPOM03000346.1:161968-181094 GCA_003708925.3 Kazachstania martiniae
CTATTAAATACTATAGTAAACACTTAAACAATTCAGTAAGGTTCAAAAGTTGAAATTTCATTACTTCCAAAAAAAAAACTATTGTCCGGGTACTTTCATCGAAAAGAATTCTTTTAAACAGAATAAATTCTACAGAACTCATCGACAATCTTTGACTGCATTTCAGAAAGTAATTGCCCATAGAGTTGATTACATTGGTTTATTTGGTTCAACTGAGAAATGGCGAAGAAAGGTAAAAAATCATCGTCATCTACACCAACCCCAGTTGAAACTACTACTGGTAAAAGAGGAAAGAAAGGCAAAAAAGAAGAAACAGCTGAGCAGGATTCTAAAGAAGCGAGAAGAGCTATTCAACAAGCCAACAGAGCAAAGGTTACATCAACATCAAGCTGGACAGGGAAGTTACCTCATACCTTACTGCATGAAATTTGTCAAAAGAGAAAATGGAATAAAGTGGAATATGATATGAACAGAATTGGTGATAAAGGTATGTTGGCAATTGCAGTCATATCATGGACAGATCCGAAGAGCAAAGAGATACTTTCAGTAAGATTAAACGATCCAACATATGACAAGTCTCAAAATAAGGGTGTTTTGGTGCCACAGGAAACACCAAATGAGGCTAGACATATGGCTGCTACCGTTGCCCTAAGTCGAATTGCTTATAATATTAACCTTCATATGATGTTGCCACCAAATCATAGAGACATATGGTATAATTTGTTGGATTATAGGAAAGACTTGGAGAAAAGTAATCCTGTAAAGGCCAAAAAACTTTTTGACACAGAGCCATTCACGACATTATTGGAAGAAAAAAAGAATAAACAACAGAGAGACAAGGAGCAAGAAGCTAAAAGTAAGCAGTCGGAAAAAATTCAACAGGCGCCAATTATTGTCTCTTCATCGAAAACTAATTTAGCAAAAACAAATAAGATTGAAAAAAAGCATTCTTTGCTACCAAAAAGCTATGAACGTTCATTGGTGAGATTTCCTAAAAAGGTTTGGGATCATGCACAATTTATAGACCTTGATGAAACAGTTAGACACATGATTGAATCGTCCCTACGTTCAAATATTGATTGGGGTAAGAAGAAATATGATGGGTCACCAGAGGATGATGAAAGAATAACCTTGAGTCAAAAATTAGTAACTCTTGGTTTTAGAGAAACACATGTTAAGGAAGCTATGAATTATAAGGACCCACTGTCATTTCTACTCTTTAATCTTCCTGAGGACGATCTACCAGAGTTTTTTCATAAAAGACTGGAAGACTCAAAAAATAAGGTAGAGATTTCATCGTTACCTTTATCAACTAAAATGATGATTGAGAGGCTTACTGAAAGTGGGGTTTCAAGCGATGAGGCATTACTTTTTTTACAGGAATCAGAAATGAATGAAAATGAAGCCGCGGGTAAGTTAGTTTACAACCTTTGCCCATCTTTGAATACAGATGTAGTGGATGTGATTTCTGAAGATGAATCTTTAGAAATTTGGAATCAAGAAGTAGAAAGTCTTCAGAGCATATATGAGGATAAGATTGAATCCGTTATCAAAGGTACTTCATTTATTATGAAAATCGATGAAAGATTAAAGATTAAATTAAAGGTATATAAAACAATAGGATATCCATCAAGATTACCTGGTTTTATTATCTCAACATTTGATAAGAAGTACATGTTGCCGAACTATATTAAGAAAAATATACTTCGTGATCTTTTGCATTATTTGCAGGAGTCAGGTATGGTTGGTGACATGTTAGTATATCATGCTTATGAGTGGTTACAAAGCAATCTGAAGAAGTCGATTGATAATCCAGGTCCTCTGCTGCCAGTATCAGAAGAAAATAATTTATATTCTGAGAGTTCGCAAAAGAGGAAGCTAGTTGGTAACAAGAAACAGAAATCACCTAGGAAGACGGTACTCTCTGGTGATGAATTAGAAGCACTGAGATCAGAATATGCAGATAGGATTAAATCTAAAGCATATAGAGAAATGTTGAAGGTTAGAGCTTGTTTGCCAGCTTGGAAAAAGCAAGATTTAATAGTTGACATGATAGAGAAAAATGATGTCGTCCTAATTACTGGTGAAACTGGTTCCGGTAAATCAACCCAAGTGGTTCAATTTCTACTAGATTCTATGATGAATGTAAATGCAGGAATTAATATTATATGTACCCAACCGAGAAGAATTTCTGCCATTGGACTAGCTGAACGTGTTTCAGAGGAACGTGCTTCTACATGTGGTGATGAAGTTGGTTATATAATCAGAGGTGTTAATAAAACGAAGAGGACTACTCGTATTAAATTCATGACTACTGGTGTTCTTGTAAGAATGTTGCAAGGTGACAAAACGCTATTGAATAACTCAATAGTTGTAGTAGATGAAGTTCATGAAAGATCTATTGATACAGACTTGATTGTAACATTATTGAAGAATTTATTGGGGAAAGTAAAAGGATTAAAAATTGTACTAATGTCAGCCACCGTTAATGTTGATTTATTCAAGCATTTGTTTGGGGGGTTGGCAACTTGCCATATTGAAGGTCGTACTTTTCCGATTAAAGATTACTTCCTTGATGATATACTTGAATTATTGGATTTTAAGATTAAGAGAATAGGTAATAGTAGATCTTACTATGATGATGAATCTGATGCAGAATCAGAAGGTGAGTTTTTGAAGCCAGGTCCAGATTCTAAGTTTTTCAGGTCAGGGCAGATTAACTATGATCTTCTTTCAAAATTAACTGAGCATGTCGACGAAAGGTTGGTTGCTGAGAAAAATGATGGATCAATAATTATTTTTCTTCCAGGTATTGCAGAAATTGATAAATGCTGCCGTTTATTGGTTCAAAACGACAGAGATAACCATTTTGTTGTTTTACCACTACATTCTGCTCTAACTCCAGAAGATCAGAAAAGGGTTTTCAAGAGGTACAGTTCAAAAAGAAAAATTGTCGTTTCAACTAACATTGCAGAAACCTCTATTACTATTGACGACTGTGTTGCAACGATTGATTCGGGTCGTGCTAAAACTATGTATTATAATCCTAAGGAAAATACAACAAGGCTAACAGAAAGTTTTATTTCAAAGGCAGAATCTAAACAACGTAGGGGTCGTGCCGGTAGAGTTCGTAAAGGTCTTTCTTTTAAATTATATTCCAGAAGATTATATGAAGAGGATATGGTTGAAATGCCAGTTCCTGAGATCAAACGAATTGCCTTGGAGTCACTTTATCTTTCTGTTAAATCGATGGGTATAAACGATGTTGTTAAATTTTTGGCATCTGGCTTAGAAGCTCCCCCACTTCAGGCGTTGACTAAAGCAGAAAGAATACTGATATGTACAGGTTTATTAGATGAAACTGATACTTCCCTGACAGAACTGGGTCGTTATATTTCATTGATGCCAGTGATGGATAGTAAGCATGGTAAGTTGCTAATCTATTCAATTATTTTTGGGATAACTGATTTTGGTGTTTTATTGGCATCTATTCTAAGTAGTGGATCCCTACCATTTATCGGAGGTATAGAAAACAGAGATGCAATAAAAAAAACACTAAGCAAATATCAATCGAGAGGTGATTTACTTGCTGTTGCTGAGATTTTGAAAGCTTATATGAACTTCGATGATAGTCATGAGAGAAGAAAATTCTTAAAGGACAATATGCTCTCCTACAACAAAGTGCGTGATATAATGTCATCTCGAGCACAGTATTATTCTATCTTAAGAGATGTAGGCTTCTTACCTATGGGGTACAAACCAAAATCCGATTTATCGCTTAATAGAAATGAAATGAATTTGCATGTCATATCTGCTGTACTAACTGGGGCATTCTATCCTCATATTGCAAGAGTTGAACTTCCAGATCCAAAATTTTTAGCAACAAGTGTAGGTGCTATTGAAAAAGACCCAGATTCTCGACTAATTAAATACTGGATCAGAAACGAAATGTATGTGGATAAATTAGAAACTATGAAAGATAAACTGAAGGTGAATGAAAAGGTAAATGTAGAAGAACTTCCATTACCAGCATCTCGAGCTTTTGTTCATCCATCTTCAACACTATTTACATCGAACACAGTAAGTCAAGAAGATGTTCAAGCATTGACGGAACATGACCAATCGTTAGATAAATATAAACCAAAGAATCCTATTGTGAAGTTTCCGTTCATTATTTTCAACAGCTCACACGCCACAACAAAATTATATTTGAGAGACATTACTCCAACTTCAACATTGTCGTTATTATTATTTGGTGGTCCGATCGATTATGATGTTCAGGGTGGCTCTCATTCTCCTGGTATTGTTCTTGATAATTGGTTGCCGATAAGGACATGGTGTAAAAATGCTGTCTTGATTAAAGAACTGAGAAGTCAACTGGATCAAGCAATCAAAGGAAAATTAGAAACACCAAATTATAGCAATACTGTCCATAACGACAGCATATATGATGCAATGCTTGACATTGTTGAACAAACAATAGTATTGGAATCGCAAATTGATAAAAGATAAATAAATAATGTAAAATATAAATAATACATTTCTGAAAGCGCATCAAAAGCTTTATTTTTGTTTTAAATATTTAGTTCGTTATTCTTTAGCGCATATTATTCTTACATTATAATTTCACAAGCCGTTAGAAACTTCCACCTATAAGTAAAAGAAAGCATATCATTAAAAAGCGCTTTGACTGTTTTGCTGACCATCATACACTCACATATGATATATTAATAACTCTAGAGGCCAAATTCTTTCAAGTTTGATGGCTACAGACTTCATCAACAATTTCTGTAAAAAAAAATAATGAAGGATGCGAGGTTCGAACTCGCGCGGACACCGTCCAACAGATCTTAAGTCTGCCGCCTTAGACCACTCGGCCAACCCTCCAATTTATAATTACTATTTGTACTATACATAGACTACTAAACTGTTTATAAATATCACATGGTTCAAAAATAGTAAGGAAAAAGGTTGATGGTGAAGTTAGAGTACACTCTAGGAACTTGTTGGAAATAATAATAGACACATATTAGATATTATGTTATTATACACCATAAGGAAATACGAATGCTAGTGACATGAACTGGATATCGTGTTGTAAGAGACACGAAATGACAGATAAGATGACACCAATTGCACCGTGGTTCTTTCCTTACTGAGTAATATTAATGTCAACATCGATACGAATTATCTATGACCAACATCTAAGGAACTATCTAAACAAAAGGTATAATGAGAGGAATAATTAACAGATTGAATCTCTTATTATTCCAGTAATTATAAGATTATTTACTTTGTAGCTTATTCTTAATTCGTCAGAGACCTTAATACTATATTTACATATTATTAGCTGGAACCCTTTTGTACAACTAACATTTATATCTATGGGTTCAGAAATAAACTATAATAATAAGAATTACTCTCGTCAGAACTGTCATATTATCGCAAATAATCATATATAGATTGTTTAGAATAATAATAGTGAGGGCTTAAATATTGTACTATTATAAACCAATAGGGATTACGAATACTAGTGATACGAACTTTAAATCGTATTGTAAGAGACACGAGATAACAGTTGAAGTGACATCAATTGCATCATGGTTCTTTCTTGCTGAGAAATATTAATGTCAATATCGATACAAAGTATCTAGCCAAATATATATAAATGAGGAATAATTAACAGATGGAATTTATTATTCTTCATTATTTAGAAAGGTTCATTTATTTTATAGGCTGTTCTTAGCTTGTCAATGACGAGTGATTCTTATTATGTTTTTATTTGTGAACTCATAGATACATTTGTTTACTGTATGAAAGGGCCCCGATTAGTAATATCTAAATATAGTACTAAGGTATCCGACAAGTTAAGAACACGCTACAAAGTAGATAAATCTTATCATTGGTGGTATAATAAGAACATCAATATGTTATTTATTCCTTTATTTATATCTTTTGTTCAAATAATTCGTGTCGAAACTGTCACGAATATTAGTCAGTAAGGAAAGAACCACAATGCAATTGGTATCATTTCGTCTGTCATTTGGTGTCTCTTACAATACGATATCCCGTTCGTGTCATTAGTATTCGTATTCCTCATAGTTTATAATTATATAATATCTATTATATGTTTAGTCCAACACCCATTTGTATGGTTAGTTTAATATTTGCATTTTCCTTATTTTTATATTTTTGCTATAATGCTTGTTTTGACGTCGCAAAATTATATATGAAAAAACTAAACATAAAAAGTAAGTAAATGTATAATAACAAAGAAATTTTACTTTTAATCCATTAACAACTAAGATATTCTGATGAGCTAAAGACTTAATAATCAGTCTCTTTCACTAAAGATAAGGCTCTTTCAATGCATTTCTAGGTCGGAATTCCTTTTCGTAGTTGAGTAAAAAGAAAGACACAACTAAACATCATATTGTAAAGTTAAACTTTTAGCAACTTCAGTAGTCTCAATTGCGCTTTTAAATTCCTCAAAACTTAAACGCCCATCACAATCTTTATCATTTTCCATAATAGTTCTATCAACTATTTGTTGCAGTTGGTCATCATCCAGATTAGTGCCAACCATAATTTTAAGAACAATGAAAAGTTCCCCATTTGATATATAACCATCCTTATCTATATCATATATTTTGAATGCAAAATTCAACTTTTCGTCCTTACTACCTCTTCCACTGAAGATGGAAAGGCCAGTAATAAATTCTTGAAAATCAACATCTCCACTGTTGTCAGTATCAAAAACCTCCATTATACGTGCAGCTAATGGATTTGATGAAACACCTGGTATGCTCATGAATTCATTTTTATCGATCGAACCGGAACTATCCCTATCCAATTTCATGAATCTTTTCCTTAGTCTCTCAATTTCATCACGATCAAAGTTTGTGTCCTCTAACAAACTGTCCACAATCTTAGAAGTCGTACCACCCATATCTAATTTACAGTACCGTGAATTTGATATCGTTTATGTATTATTTATGTATACCTTTTATTCTTTCCTAATTGCTTATTTCCTGAAGCTTTTCATTTTTTTCCAAAATTTCAAATTTCAAATTTCAAGCCAGAGTCATCAGTTAAGGAATAGTATATAAAGTTAAAGTAATATCAGTTTGTATGTGTTTGTTATTTTCCTTTTAATATCTTACATTAAAAATCTTAATAGTCTGGCAACTGAGTTTAACTAGTGAAAATGGTAGAGGTGATTGATTTAGGTGTTACATGTGACATGCATGTACACGTTAGAGATGGAGCAATGTGTGAGTTGATAACTCCGACAATAAGAGAAGGTGGTATTTCAGTAGCATATGTGATGCCAAATTTGAACCCACCCATCACTACATTAGAAAGAGTTATCGAATATAAGAATACTCTGGAGAGACTGGCTCCTAAAACAACTTTTTTGATGAGCTTTTATCTATCAAAAGATTTGACTCCTGAGTTAATACATGAAGCTGCTTCTAAGCGTGCTATCCATGGTGTTAAATGTTACCCAGCAGGTGTCACTACGAACTCAGCTTCTGGTGTGGACCCTAATGATTTTTCTGCTTTTTATCCTATTTTTAAAGCAATGGAAGAGGAGAATCTAGTTTTAAACTTACATGGTGAAAAGCCTTCTGTTGACGAAGATGATATTCATGTCCTGAATGCGGAAGAAAAGTTTTTACCTGCATTAGGCATAATACACAATGCTTTTCCTAACTTGCGTATTATCTTAGAGCATTGTACATCTGAAGTCGCAATTAACACAATTAATAAGATTAATGAAAACGTCTCGCCTTCCGATATTAGAGTGGCTGCTACAATTACTGCGCATCATTTACATCTGACAATCGATGACTGGGCTGGTAATCCAATAAACTATTGTAAACCAGTGGCGAAATTACCAAAGGATAAAAGGGCACTAATTGATGCTGCAACTTCAGGCAAACCGTATTTTTTCTTTGGTTCAGACTCTGCACCACATCCAATTCATGCAAAATCTACGCACGTTAACGTATGTGCTGGTGTTTATTCACAATTGCACGCCATCTCATATATAGCTGATGTATTTGAGACTTATAATGCCTTGGATAATTTGAAGTCATTCGTCTCGACATCTGCTCTTAATTTTTATAACATCCAAGAAGATGACCTGGTCTGCAGACAACATGCTATACTATACAAAGAGAAATTTACTGTAACAGAGGCTTTATCAGATAAACATGATTTAACAGTAGTGCCATTCCTTGCTGGAAAGCCATTAAACTGGAGGGTTAGATGGCAGTAGATAAATCCTTTTTCATTAGATTCTATTATATATATATGTATATAATATATTAATATGTGTATGCAGAGGTGATGAACTAAATTGTTAATTTTATTATGTACGATACGAGGCTTGTGAATATGACATGTTTATTACAAGTAAGATCAACTAGGCTTTGGCGTCACCCATCAATATATCATTATCTTTCTCACCGGCCTCCTCTTCATCGTCACTAACATCATCAACGGGTTCATTCAGTATCTTAGTCATTTTGTCAAATATTTCTTTGTCCTTGACTGTCAATTCTTCCAATGTTGAACCGTTCTTATTCTTTTCTTGTAGCCAGAAGAAGTACTTCTGGTTAGAGGAAAAGATAAGAGCGAAAACTCTACCTCCTTTGGCAGACTTAATTGGAACCCAAACTGTCTCACCAGGAATCAAAATTAAAGATATTGGATCTGGTTGACTACCATTAGTAATCTTCTCTAATGGAGACCATTCAAAATCCCAAAATCCCATTTCTTCTTCTTCGTTTTGTTCAACTTTCACAATCCCTTGAACAGGTAATGGTGTACAAATATGGGATTCTTCATCATAATTAGCAATACCTGCTCTAAAACTAAAACTTTTGTCACTCATTATGTTGACCTAACTTATTACTGCCCCTCAAAAACCTTAAGTAACCAATCGAATTAAACTTGTCTTGTACATTGTATTTATTACCTTTAATCTGATCTCCTACTTTGCCACCGTCAAAAGGACTTGAATTCCAAAAGTTTCAATAATTCTCTTTTACCCGGGTAATATGAATGGTTCACAGCGGTAAAAACAATGAAAATGCATGAAATTCAAGAATATAAGGTTTTGAAGTATGAGGATTTGGGTTATATCAAACTATTACAAACTATTTCCTAAGAAGTTAATCAGCTGTTACATCTGCTAAGAAAAAGATAGAAAACCTAACCTAGAAATAATTCATTCGAAGTTAGCAGAAATGAATCGTAGTAACGATAAAGGTTGGCAGCCCACTGGGAGGCTAATTTATGGCGTTATTATGAAATCATTTTTGCCATTACAGAAGTTCCCAGAGTTAGTCTACCACAGTAATTATTATTCAAATATTTATGTTGGTGCTGAAGTTTATATTTTTGAAATGACAAATGATAATAAATGGTGTAGAGGTTATTTTTGCTCACGGCCACTACCTGATCAATTTATATCTACAATGACGACACTAGGGGATAAATTACCTTCAGTACAACCTGAAGTTGTTATTTTTCCAAAGAAATGTGCTCATATTTTCTATGAAATTAGCGTAAATACAATGCCTTTCTTTAAACTACCAGAAGTGTCTGATTTTCAGAACTTAATGGATACAAATTGCAAATCATCATCATTGTTCACTTCTTTAGAGAGTGATAAGGATTCAGAAGTATCTGATCTAGCTGCAAGCAAACCATCTCACCCATCTTTCCCTTTTTTTAGATATTTGAAAAGACCATTAAGAGATGAACTGGGTGCTGTATTAGCATTACTGTGCTCGCATATTTATGCAATGTACTCTGCTGGTGAGTTTGTTATCTCTGAGGAGTTGACTAAACTATATAATGAATTGGATAATACACGATTGAAGTTGCAATTCGAATTAACTACAGAACCAGAAAGAATTATTCTTATAAGGTCAGCAAGTTGTTTATTGGCAAAAATATCAAAGTTTATTTCCTCCAAAGGTAGAACAAATGGTACAACAGTTAAGTCTTATCCGATTACTCCTGATCCTAATGGGTTTGAAGGTATTTTTGCTCGTGATATCAATACTGGGGAACTGGTGAATTATGAGACGACAAATTTACAAGGCTTAATGGTAAGTTCCATGTTATATGGATTGACAAATAATTTTCCTCTGGTATCCCCAGAATCAGTTGATTTGGATTATAAACCCCAAAACCTGTTTAACAATAAAAAGTGCCATCTGCTAATTGATTTCCACGAGATTGTGTCGGATGCATCTATAAATAATCCAAGACTAAATAATATAACTGCTGCAGTACATTTGAGAACAGAGACAGAAATGTTGACTGAACCATACAAAATAGATTTATCTTCGCAATTGGAGCATTTTGGTGACAGATTATCTGCTGTTTTCATAAAAGATATTTCAAGAGCAATCATAGAGAGGGGAAAAATATTCTTAGTTATGTCGCTAACAGAGAAAGTAAAAATAAATGCATCAAATCAGACACCACAATCACAGTTTAGAGCGCCTTTTATACCGATAGAACAATCTGATCAAATGATCATCTCTAGTATCAAACGTGGTGTTGCAGCAGGAGTCGTTGATATTTCGCCGTCATTTGTAAAGGGGAAAAATCTAACTTCTATCAGAAAGTATAAAATTGATCTATACTCACCGTTTTCACATGATAATAACGACCAAAATGCTACAGAAAAGGTTAGAAATGCTAATTCAACATTAGGTTGGGGTGCAGTTGTTTCCAAACTTATTAACCGCCCAACAAATAGTGGTCTCAGAATAAATCCAAGAGTTGTATCTTTATCGTTATCTATAAAGGAAGTGGAAAGTGATGAGAAGAAACTAAGCATCTTAAAACTTCCAATTAGATCAGCAAGAGAAATCCATTTGAGTACTTATGATAAAGTAAGTGCAGGTGGCGAGAGAATCCATTTGAGTCTAGGGAAAATTTCATTATGTGGTGTAAACAAAAAAGTTAAAAATATTAAAAGCGTAACTGTCAAAGTATTATGTTACAATAGCGAAATCACATTTAGTGAAAATTCTAATGATAGAAGAACAAATTCATGGAAATTTGTATCAGTTGAGCCAGGCGAATATATTGGCGAAACGGTCAGGATCAACAATTTAGAAAAATTGGAAGAAAACGAACATATTCTTATATGTGTCTATTTGAATGGTTATCTAATGGCTAGAGCAAGTATGGCCATATGTATGAATCATAGGATTATCGAATACCCGAAAGGAACAACTTTACCACTATACTCATCACAGGACAGGCCATTGATAGAACTTGAAGTATCTTCAAAATATTTAGGAACTAAGTATAATATCCCAACAGCTATTAGGTTTATGATGGAATTATCGACTGCAAAATACGCAAATAATCCAAAATACAGTAAACTGACGATGCGTTGTTTAAGGGATATCAATTTACTGCAGTACAACCAATTACACAACAATTTTGAAACAATTACAAAGGAATACTTGGAAATATTATTATTTGCTCATAGGAATAAAACTGTGATGATGTTAGATGACTTAGCTGCTGATGTATTAGCCCATTTCGTTAGATTTCTTCACATTACATTGTCAGCGCCTACTGAGAACTGTAAACAGAACTTTTATGAAATGTATAACCGTTATAGGGTTGAAAATTCACGAATGCTACCTGAGGTTGGTGGTATTTTATTAAACTATATGAGAGATTCATTAACTAACATAGGATCAATATCAGTCCAATATCGCTTAGAATCCTGTGAAACCTCTATCTATCTTTTAATGCTATCTTCCATATCGTTAAAAAACAGTAACAAATGGAGAGAATTATTTGAGAAATTCTTAGACGCTGCCTGTGAATATCTGCGATCGACAGAGCAGTACGTTGTTGAAGGTCAAATTGCTCTATTGGAGGCCTCGTATTTCTGGATTACTACATTAAGAGAGTATTACGAACCTGAACAATTGATTGGTTTTATAACTAAAGTCTTCAAAAGCTGTCAAGATAAAGAAAAAGCGCTAAATTTAAAAGCCATAAATTTGACATATCAAGATGAACAATACTTGAACACGAAGTTTTGTTTACTAAGAAAAATATTATGTCATGATCAAATTAAAGAATACTTGTTTCACCAGAGGGCGTATTCCGACGCGAAGATTTTGTTTATATCTAAGTGCATCGAATGGACATTAGAACCGTTCTTATTACAGAATGATAATGTCTTACAAATTGCAACGATTCGTTTGGCTAACGGTGTAGTGATTACTCTTCTTGAGAATATTTTGAATAGAAAAATTTTAAGAAATATGGTGAGATTACTTCCGACTTATTGCAAATTTTTTATCATGATTAGAAAATACTACAAAAAATCAGATCTTTTTAAAACTAGTAGAAGCTTCACAAAATTGTTTCCAACGGATTATCCTTTTGAAAAACTTCCTATGGACTCAATTGTTAATGATGAAATCGTTGTTGAAGTATTACTCGAAATTGCTACTATAATTTGTGAGATTACTAAAGTTGCCTTCAGGATGTATGGTCAAAGTCCTTCATTTATAGAAGTGATCGAGGAATGTAGTGGGGATGATGAGTTTAGCTCTCCATTTTATATTACGGAAGTTACAAAAGAGCATGTGTTTACTATCACTCGGACTATAAAAATTCTATTCAAAGGTGAATTTTTTCCCGAGAGGAAATGGTTAGGAGTCACTGCACTGTTCATACGAGGTTCCTTAGAGTTGTTAGTTTTATGTAAGGATTTTATGATTCTGAGAAATGCACCTCTTGAGGGTCATGCTAATAATGAATTATCCATTGATATGAAACTTTGGGCTGAGTATATAAAATCTTTATTGCAGTTATCGAACCATAAAGTATGTGTCCTTGTTAGACTGGCAATTATTCCGAGGAAAGCTGTTTACAGAATTTCCGGCAATTTAAAGAGGCAAGCGTCACGTATTCTTGAGGCATCATGGGATGCTCTGGGTAGAGGCCATTATGATATTGAGATGGCACAAAAATACGGTATTGGACAAATTAGTCAATATCAATTGATGTTGTTAAAGGAGCACCATATTCTTACAAGAGAATTGCTGATCTTCTCTTTCCATAGACATATTGATGCAACTGGTGTCAGCTGTAAAATTTTATGGTGCATGATAATCTTATTCTGGAAAGAATATGGAACGTCACAACCAATTCTGGATATCTGTATTCCTGAATTGTATAATGGATACCAGGACGGCAAACTGTTTGTAGATGACTATGAATTAGAAAGATACATCAATTGCATTACATATGTCATTCATTTACCAATGAATGACCCCCTATATCCTGTTGTTTTAGATTTTTTAAAGGAATTATTAGGATTTTTGCATATAATTGCTGAAGCATATAAAATTCCAAGTCAAGAAGAGTTTGATGATGATAGGATTGCTAGACATATCGAAATGTTTGGTTATTTGCTAGATGCCAACAAACCTGAATTATTCCATAAGATGGTTAATGACTTGTATGTTCATTCTATTAGGAAGAAGGATTACGTACAAGCTGCTCTGGGATTGGAGCTTCTAGCAAGCACATACCCATGGAATCCAAATGATTATCTTCCAGCTATAGAATATCCGTCGTTGCCAAGGCAGTCTTCATTTGAGAGAAAGGAATATTTGTTCAAGGAAGCCGCTCACAATTTTTCTAGAGGGTTGAAATTTGAGAAAGCTTTATCTGTTTATAGAGACTTGATTAAAGCTTACGATGAGATTAATTATGATTTAAATGGTTTAGCATTTGTTCATGATCAGATTGCAACTATCTATACCGAGTTACAATCAATTGACAGACTTGTTCCAACCTATTTCAAAGTTTCATTCATGGGTTATGGTTTCCCAAACTCATTGAGAAATAAGTCCTTTATCTTTGAAGGTCTTCCATTTGAGCATATTACTTCTATGCATAGTAGATTATTAAAAATATATCATGGTTCAACTATTGTTCGTGAACAAGAAAAAGTGGATGAAATTCAAATGAAACCACCTATGGGTAAATTCATTTATGTAACTACCGTGGAACCCCAATTCTCTATTTCAGATGAATATATTAGTAGTGTTAAAAGATCAAGTATTAATAACAAGGTTAGAATGTATATTGAAAACAGAGATCTGAGGACTTTCAGTAATTCAAGACGTCTCCCTGGATCTACGGGTATTATAGATTTATGGGTTGAAGAATATACATATACTACTTTTGCTACATTCCCAACATTAATGTATAGATCTGAAATTAAGAATGTTGAGAAGAAAATCTTATCACCATTAGAAAGTGCAATTAGATCATTACAAATGAAAATACAGGAGCTCAATGGTTTAGAAAATATGGGTTATAGAGCACTTAAAGAGAAGACTGATAGCTCCGAAGTATTCAACGAACTATCAAGAAATATAACAGGTACTATTTCTGCTCCAATTAATGGTGGTATAACACAATACAAAGAGTTTTTAAAAGCTCCATTTTGTGATAAGTTTGAGGACAGTGAATTAAAGAAATTAACTGTTACATTTGATCAATTGGTAATAGTGTTGAGTCGTTGTCTCCTGTTGCATTTAGAATTACTACCATCTTCACAATTTAAAGAGTCACACAATTTATTGACTGAAATCTTTGATGAAAACTTTTCTGAAGAAATAATCAGAAACAACATTAGAACAAGTAAGTTGACATCTGAGGAAGTATTTAGAAGTTCATCAAGGGAGAATATGACAAGAGCCACCTACAAAACTAAACTCTATTCATCTAGAGAATATAGTGGTAATATTGGTGGTTTAAACACAGCAACCTTTGATACAGGAGATGGAACTAATTCTATCCTCAGTAAGTATACAAATAAAACAAATTCTGTCAGGTCTGGTTCAGGAAGATCAAGTACAAGCTCCTCGAGTGATTATCAAAAATCATCGCTTGGGCAAACTGCATCTTCTGCTGTAAGTGCATCTTCTATCATAGTTCCGAACCCCCCTGCTGTACAACAACAACAGTTCCTTGGTAACTCGCGGGCGAGTGTGCCACAAGAATTTCACCATCACCACCTACCACATCTAGGCTGAATTAGGCTATAGGTGTTTGTCAGGATTATATATATATAAATATATATATATACTCATGCATATTTATTAAACTTGCACATAAACATCATTTATAACGAACTTGTCGCACTAAGGGTTTCCGTTTTATAATCACACCTTTAATTGATTCGTCGCAACAGGACAAAAAGCGTTATACCTTACTAATTACTAAGCCTTTACTACAGTTGTTCTGTATAATATAAAGACATCTAACATATCGATATTCGTTGCTCAACTCTGTTAGTTCCTTGCCAAAATTATCAAGAAGTCATAATAAATATACAGTTATCAATAAATATGCTAAGATCTGTTATGAGTTATTCTGCTCCAATGTTGAGTATCGCTTCCAGGACAACTGCCAGAAGGATTGTTGCCCCTCGTACTTTACATTCTGTAAGTCCAATGTCTTTCCAATCCAAACATATTAAGTTCATTCGCCCTTACTCTGGATCTGCTAATAAATTAAATGAAGATGAAGTCACAAAGAGAATTACAGACGTCGTCAAAGCTTTTAATAAAACTAGTGCCATCAATAAAGTTGATGAGAAAACCTCGTTTCAAACTGATTTAGGACTAGATTCTCTGGATACTGTTGAGCTGTTGGTTGCTATCGAAGAAGAATTTGAGATCGAGATCCCAGACAAAGTTGCAGATGAATTAAAGACCGTGGGCGAAACCGTTAAGTTTATCTTAACCGCACCGGAAGCTAATTAATAAAGTGTTAGCTATTTTAGTTTCCATATTTACTGTATATATTTCGTTATTATTAATATGACTTATGTAAACTCATTTTAACCTAAGTGTGCAACAGGTCTTACGCCATTTTATATCTTTCTTAATGTATACTTTAAAGTATATGTGGGCGTAACATCATCTGTTCCATCAGGCCATATAGTTTCAGGTAAGTAATTACCATTCTCAGAAAGGAATTTCTCTCTTTTCTTCCTGTCATTAGAATCGATCGCTTCTAATTTCGACTGACAATCCATAATCACTTTCTGCATATCTGCTCTTACCATCCGTCTTCTATTAACTTCCTCCAATAGATTATGGTAACTATTCTCAAAATGCAAGTAAAAATTATACAATTCCTTCACTATTTGAATATCTTGTTGACACGACTCTTGATACGCTGTGATGATATATGATATATCCTTAAAAATTAATAAGTACTCTTTGTATTTCTTAAATTCACTAATAATACTGTTAACCCGTGAGTGAAATGATATCTTCTGTTCTGTTTTCTCTTGCATAAGTTTCCCAAACTTCTCTATAATATTATCTATCTCATCAATATCTTCACAGAGTGTCATTAACACAGAGCTTAGCTCACCATCATCAGTTTTTACTATATGATAAAGGTCATCGTAATCTTTTAAACTGGATGATTTTAATTCTAATAGTACACATTTATCATAATGGTCTGTCAGAGAATTTAAAATATTAACCAAGTTACCTTCATAGCTTGTTAATTTATCCAATGTCCTTTTCAAATCTATTAATTCCTCTGCATCACTCGAGAATAGATCATCATAATCGTTTAATATAGTATCAAGTTTACCTCTAACCAGATCTTCATCTACTTTCTTTTTCATCTCTCCATATTGCGATTTAATACCAACCAAATGATTTTCAATTACTGGCATTTCATTTAACTTGTCCTTCAAAATATTTACATTCTCCCGTGATATATAATCACCTAGTTTAACATTATTATTTTGATTATTTCTTCTATCATCAAGCAAGATATTGGTAATACTATCCAATACTTTAATCTGTGACGTTATTTTACTATCCCAATTTCTCATTTCATTCACTAAATTCTTCAAAAGATCATCCCCCCAAATCTGCCGTATTAGACGTTCCCCAATGCCCAAATTAAGTATACCGTTAACCAAAAATTGACCTTGCTCTCTCATACAATCTATTATGAATCTCATCTTTGATATCTCTCGTTGCCAGTTTGAGAATTGTACCCTTACTATATGAATTCGGTAGTAGCAATCTTGACAAAGAGCTTTGGCCTTTACCAATGTTGCTGTAGCATTAGATATAAATTTCTTAACATCATCTGTACCCATTGTTTGTTATGATCTGCATTGAATAAGTGGTCTTTCTATTTTGAAATAATTATTTATATTCATCTACTGTACGCTCGGAATTACAATCATTCATAAAATTAGCTTTTAGAAATAGTTATCAATAGATGTAAAAATAACTACAAGTGTTAACCTACAAATATTTATTTTGGATGAGAAGAGGAGAAATAACAAATGAAACGATCATTTGAAACTACCAATTTAGGTGAGAGTAGTCACTCTGGCGTTGGTGTTTCATTAAAACAGAAAGTAATGTCAACAAATGATAAATCAAACGATGCCATGACTAAAAAATATGGTATTGGTGCCAAATTACTCTCTAAGATGGGTTACATTGCAGGAAACGGTTTAGGGTCAGATGGTAAGGGTATTAGTTCTCCTATTGAAGTGACACAGAGACCTGGTGGAAATGCTGGGTTAGGGATGTTGTCAGTTAGAAACAGCTATAACAGTTACGATGATGAGAAATATAGTTCTGAGGAGGAACCCGAAATAAGAGATGATACTGGTTACAAATCATTTACTGGTGTTGCATTCAAAAAGACTGATATTATAACGCAGGACAAAAGAGATTCCGTTAGATTAATTCAAAAGTTGAAGGAGTTGGAATTAGACACTGAAATGGACTTTTCATCAAAGATCATAGGCGATTCTCTATCAAAGGACGTATTAGTGCAACTTGACGAAATTACAAGCAATCTGAGTATAATACAGAGAAAGATATCGTTGATCGATAAACGGTTACCAATTCTAGTGAATGAGCAAAACGTAATACAGAGACAGAAAACAACGTATATTGACCTCAGAAGGAATCTATATAGTGACGACGAAAAATGTTCGATTGGAGTGATTAATACCATATTGCAACTGACTGATGATAATTTAGTCGATGTATTATTGTCCAAATTTCTTATTAGGCTTTTTACTGGAAATTTTGAGTGGGATCCCTTGAATGACGATAACGTTGTTTTGACTAAACTTACTCCAATAGTCGACATTTTAAAATACAGAATGGATACCACTTTTGGGCATCTTAACAGAACTCAGACGGCTCTATTTAAAATTATATTTCCAAAACTGGTATCGATTGTCGAGAGATTTGACATGAACTCTAAAGGAAATGACTTTATCATTTCTATTTTGGTAAATTATGAACCTATTTTAAGATTCATTGGATGTTTTGATTATTTGGTTGAAAATTACATAACTACAAATGTATTAAGCTTTTTGAAAGATGGGACATTATTAAAAGAGGAACCGTTTATATCGAGTTCATGGTTTATGGAATTATTTCTTATTCTTGATAAGAAATCACAAATTAAAATAAGAAACAGTATATCGCATAAATTTACTGAATACTGTAAATGTTGGTATCATAGAGACATTTTGCCACAAGAAAGTTTATTTATAATCGTCAAGGAAATAGTCGGCGAAGAGGAATATAATGAGATCTCGAGAAATCATTTTTTACCTATATTTTTGGATCAGTTGTGGAATAACCATTTTGCCCCAATAGGCGACTTATCCGACTGGGATAACATGTGTGATAAAATTGACAATGAAGGGACAATATATATGATTACGAAATTAATCAAATGCAAATTTATGTTCAGTGTAACAGAATATAATACAATTGTTAGATGCCTGTTTAACGAGATTCAAAAGGTCATCTTCGATTGGTTGTTATATGCTGACTTACAAGATAAGCCACAGGCTTCTAGCTGGTTTAATCTCATCTTAAACAAAGCATATCATAGAGTAAAACCTAATAATTTTGAGTGTGTTAGGATAAAAGAAACATTGGGTATCGTGGAAAATTGGAAATTAAACCAATTAAAACCTATACATGATGAAAGTCTTGATATATTCAAGGTCTTAGGAGTGGATTATCCA